>CM024619.1:23078197-23356971 GCA_014182575.1 Eucalyptus decipiens
TCACATCATATGGGATGATCGGCATCTACGTCAACAATTTCCTATCAAAATTGATCCAATGGATTCAATTAATATAAAAAAAAGTTTAGACTAAATTAATATAATTACAAGGTTTAGGATTAAATTAGTACAAGTGCAATAGGTTTGGGATTGTGTTAGGAAGGATTGACAAGCAAGTAGGTGAAATTACAAAAAAAAAGTCATAAACCTATTGCAATCGTGCCGATTGAGTCTTGCAATTTTTTTTTTGTCAATTAAATCTTAAATCTTTTGATAATTTACTAATTTAGTTTGTTTGACCAATTTTTGCTAGATATTACTAATGTGGATGCCAATCATTCTACATGGTGCCACTGATGCTAATATAAACAATTTTTATAAATTTTTCTCTTTTTTTCCTTTTTTCAATATTTTCATTATGCCAACGAGGCTTGACCTCCCCAACAACTAGGCTAGCTAGGCTCACCCTTGTCAATTCTAACGAGGGCTCAAGCCTTGCCAGTGGCTAGGTGAAGCATGACTTTGTCAAATTTGGTGAGGTGGGGCCTCACCCATAGCCAACGTTGCCAAGGGCTAGGTGAGGCACGACCTCAACAAAGATCAAACCTTACCCAGCCATGTCGAGGCTACACGACCAGAGGAAGAAGGAAGGGAATGAAAAATAATAATAATAATAAAATAATAATCTAAATAAATATTAAAATATTATTAAAAAATTGTCGACTTCAATGTCAATCGCACCACGTAGGACAACCGACATCCATGATAGTGATATTTAGCCAAAATTCACCGAATCAACTAAATTGACACAAATATAAAAGGTTTAAGACTCAATTAGCTAAAAAAAGTTTAGAATTGATTTGTATAATTACAATAAGTTGAAGACTTTTTTTGGTAATTTTCCTAACAAGCGAGCTGGTATCAACGATGCTCTAAGATAGAGAGATTAGTGTTGTGGCTGCAGTCAAGGTGAAGGAGCGAGGCATTAGTGTTACAAATATTGGTGAGGAAAATTACCAATCAATCTTAAATCCATTATATGGTGTCAATTTAATTTTATACTTTTCAATTATGGCAGTTTAGTCCTAAACCTTTGTATAAAATTTCAATGTACTCCTTTTGTTAATTTTCACGGGAAAACCCTAACGTGATAGTCTAATGATCGCTAGTGTCCTACGTGGCATATCACCATATGAACGATTTTTTACGGATATTAGCCAAAAAGGGTACATTGGAATTCTGCACAAATATTTAGGATTAAATTAGTAATATTGGTAAGTTTATGACTGAATTGATATATGCACAATAAGTCTATGACATATTAGGCAATTTTGCTAATATTGGTGTTCAAAGGTCCCGAGCACGATAGACTGCAGCAAGGAAAAGACGTTTTGGCCATTTGGATCCATGACGTGCCCCATGTCAAGCTCTTCTAAGAATAACCAGATATGGTCAAATTGTGCGCTAATCGGAAAGTTTCCAGATACTTGGAACAGACAGCAAAGGAGCATTAAATAAGTGGATTTTATAATCAAACGCCGAGCATGAGTCTATCACATTACTTAGTATGTTAAGGCCAAAGTTTACAGATAAATCTTGATTTGCAATGACTCAAACTATTCTAAAGAATTCGCGTCTTGATCATATATATATATGATCCCTTTATGGGATCGCTTAAAAAAGGGTTATCTAATTAATATCTCTGTGTACATACATACATACATACATACATACATACATATATATATATATATATATATATATTATGTATTTATTGTGAAATGTCATATGGGTATTTTGAGCGTTGCAAGAGAACGATATTGTAAAAAATATAAGTGAGTTAGATTACTCAATTGCACAACAAAGTTTAATGAAAAAAACGGTACGAACATGAGGATGTTTTGGCTGAGCCACCAGTCACTTTGAAAGTTTGTGGCACTCTATACATCATCCCTCAAGTCAGCATAGCTAGTAATTAATTAGCATAATTGCACGGAATGGACTGACCGTGAGTTTTCCCATACCATGATTTGTCCTTAGAATGCCGCAGCCATAAGCCGCCACATTCAAACCTCTATTGGAAGTTAAGATACAAGATGAAAACCGCTGCATTAAGAATTCCAACTGGTTGAGCTCCACAGCAGGTCGACGTTCTCTGATCACGACTTATCATAAGTTTCTCGTTTCGCGATTTCAAGCGTCAAATTGTCGTATGTATCCACAAAACATCAGATTCAATGTGGCCCGCATAACTTTGAACTGGCTGTTTCGCGTCAATAATGCACTTAGTACCGAATTTACATTACCCTTTTTCCCCCCCAAAAAGAAACAGTGATTAATCATGATTATTGACTCTCGCCAAGTTATATTTTCAATGCGGGAGAAAACGATGAAGAGCCCTAGGGTCAAAGAGGTAGCTATTTGGTGCTTTGACTTGTCACTTGATTCCTTTTTTGGGGCCATATGAGACATGTATGAGTGGTTGTAGTAAAATCTTATGATGAAATGACAAATTGACCATTATCTTCCTTGGGTCTTTGTCACTTGTCTTTCTTTATCGCTCACCAACTCTAGTTAACCTTATTATCCCTAAAGAGATAGAGACAGAGTGGGCTAGAGGAAGGAGTTGTCTTCTACTGAGTGTAGCTCAGTCACTTGAAAATAAAAAACAAAAAATAAAAAGAAAGAAGAAAGAAAGAAAATATTTCTCTATTTTTGTTTAATAATTTCTATAAGCAATCTCGAATTTGTTCATAAATATAGATATGAATGGAATAAATGGAGTTCTAAAGAATTTCTTTCATTTACTGAATTGATCAGTCAAGTTCGTATGGAATTGTAATCATGGAATCTATATGGAAAGTAGTTTGCTTGATTTAATTAGATACCTAATAAGAGTTTAAGGCATCACGTTTATTTAGCAAAGTTTTGTAAAAATTAGTTTTAAATTGTTGGATAAACTTGTCTCGGCTGACACTTTTCACTTAAAGACTTGAACTTTCGCATAAAAAAACTTGCAAAACCTACAAATTTTGGCCTTTTGCTAGAAAATATACAACTTGTACTATACATTTGACCGAATACCGAATCCCTATTCTACATAGGAACTTACAATTTTTACTGAGAATTACAGAATGCGTTTGTTTCGCGGAAAATAAATTATTTTAAAAATATTTTCCTAAAAATGATTATTTATATCGCTTGTAATAATAAATAAACGAAAATATATTTTTATCATTCACGAATATGTCTAGACATAAATTATTATTGACAATGGATGCATTTTTCGTTAATTAATCATTTCATGAGATATAAGCGATTTTTTTAGGAAAATATTTTGCAAATCGTTTATTTTCCACAAAACAAACGAACTCTATACGTTGAAAGCTTTCCAAGGCACGAGTGCCAAGATCCAATTTTCTACTTAATTTAAAGTCATTTGCACGTGGTTGTTGGGGCTTAACGGGTAACTTCCAATTCTAAAATTGGAAATCCTGCGACACCACAATTTGCTACCGAAAAGGCATGCCTCTCTAGGTATCACTATTCAATGAATGTTGCTAGAAGTCAACTTTGAAATGCATAATATGAAAGTCCATTATGTATACGCTATGTAAAAGTTTGACTTTCACGAATAGATTGAAAAGGTGTATTTGTGTTATGGAATAAAAATCACAATTTTTAGATTCAAATACATTGTACAAAGGTGTATACTGAACTTCTACAATTTATAGAGAAAGAAGTCAAATGAGGAAAAATGACTATGCATAGAGACTGAACTTTTTTCTTGTTCTAAAACTGAAATCGAGAGTTCTATTCTTTCGAGCGTGTTAACTCACCACTCACATGCTTTCTTGTTGGTCCTTAGTAAGTCCTTAAACCGTTATCTCTAGGCCACATGCGGACCTCAGCATCCCTAGACGTTAGACACCTAAAGGATAGAGTCAGGGACGAGATTCAAAAAATATATTGTACCAAATTAGAGAGCTGAGGCATGTGGACACTAGCACGTTAAAATAAAGAACACTGACCTATCAGCCCACTAACGGTATATCTATTGGATAAGTGGGGCAACCCTCAATTGGCATTGCAAGACACCTGCTTATTAGTGAGGAACCTTGGGACCTCCAAGGATCTAAGGGGTACCCAATTTCAGAATGAAAGCATTTTTCATTAAGAAATCATTTCCTAAGATATAAGCGATTATTTTTAGGAAAATATTTTCCAAATCATCATTTTCCTCAAAACAAACAAAACCTATACATTGAAAGTTTTCCTTTCTAACAAAATAATAATGCTTTCTTTTTGTTAATTATCCAAGGCACGGGTGCAAAGATCAAATTTTCCACTTGATTTAAAGTCAGTTGTATGCTGTTGTTGGGGGTTTAAACAGTTGACCTCCAGTTCTAAAGTTGGAAATCTAGCAAGAAGAATCTACTTCAACCTATATCACTTTGGCACAGTCATGCATAACATAGAAATCACACTTGGAAAGGGTGAACAATTAGCTAGAGTAGCGAGTGCTCGTCTTTGGTAAATTTACCAAGGGCTATAGTCATAGTGATCCTCCACCAAATTAGCTATTGACAAGGCATGCCTCTTTAGGTATCATTAAACAATGACTATTGCTAGAAGTCAACTTTGAAATACATAATATGAAAGTCCGTCATGTGCAGGCTATATAAAAGTTTGACTTTCACAAATAAATTGAAAATGTGTATTTGTGTTATGCGACAAAAATCACAATTTTTAGATTCAAATACAATGTACATTTTAAAGCCAAAGGTGTATATTAAACTTCCACTAAACGTATAGAGAAAGAAGTCATATGAGGAAGAAAGACTATGTACAAAGACTAAACTTTTTTTCGTTTTAAAACTGAAATCAAGAGTTCTAATCTTTCAATCATGTTACTCACCAACCACATGCTTTCTTGTCTCTTCACTTAGGCCAAGTGTGTAGGATCCTAGGGTCCTATTCCTTCCCCCCCACAAAAAAAAAAAAAAAAAAAAAAAAAAAGAGCATCTCCTGCCATTTCCAACTCAATTGGACCCGCACATTTCTAATGAATGCCACTTTCCTGCCATTTCCAACTCAATTGGATTCGCACGACAGAATCATACAATTTTCAACCATCAAACCCAAAGTCAATCACCCCAACAATCATAAAAAAGGGAGGATATCTTCCATTTATAAATCCGTATAGCACTTTTTCATATTCAATGAAGGGTGTTCTTCAAATAGATTAAAAAAAGTTGGGTAGCCAGAGCAATGTATCCGGTCCCCAAATCTTGAGCTAATCTTTTGCAATTTTTATCCAAGCATGTATGGTGCATTGACTTCTTGTGCTTAGTTCAATGAGCAATCCATAATCTTTAATTTGCAAAAAATTGTTAATGCAGTAATCCTTTTTAATGTGCCACTGTCCTTATCATAAGTTTTATGGTAACCAGTATTAATTTAAAGTTAGAGAGTAACTAAAGACAATCGACCTCTCAAAATACTCGTTCTCCCGCTTTAATCGTTCTCCTTTTTGAATAGAACTAGATAATAATGTTTAAAGAACAAAGAAACAAATTATTTTGGGTTAGGTGTACCGGATGACATCGACGAGAAGCAATTGGGCCTGATAAACACGGCGAATATAATGGCCGCTCTTTGTCCATGATCTTGAGCCGTCCGGGCAGCTAGGGTTTCGCACCAACTCTGCTGATTTGCTGGGTTGACATTTCCAGCTTGAAAGTGACCCCCATTGGCAGGCAAGCCGAAACCCTAATTCACCATAAACAATAGATCAAATCTCTCTCTCTCTCTCTCTCTCTGGCCGTGATTTGCTCTGCCCCCGGCATATTCAAATCCATTTTGCCATGTGTCTGGCAAACTAAACTGCTTTTGACGCAGACCCGCACGCCCTTGACTTGACTTGCATTTTGTGCATCTAAGATGTATTGAACTCCTAACTATAGCCTCATCTATTTCCTCAGCATAATCCATCAATGACTTTGTTGCTAAGAGGTTGGACCGATGATGGATTCATATTGTACTTTTGGAGAGGCACTAAATTCGAAATTTTTCTTTATATTTTGTTTCCCCCTCCCTTTTTGGACTAATTGGAAGAGGCACTAGTTAGGGAAGACATAAAATAAATGCGCATTTTGATAGAGTCAAAAATGATACAAAAGTGCATAAATATCTAGCTATAGCACGTGGGAGGAGACTGAAGAACCAAGTGGTTGCAGCTAACTTGATCCTTCTATGGTCCTCCAGATTTAATTCAAAAGATCCCTAGCTAGTTTGCTTCTACTCCTCAAATTCTTAAAATTTCAAATAGGGTGGAGTTATTTTTGACCCTATATATGTCGACATTTACATCTTCTTCCCTGAAAAGACAATATTAACCTTAACCATTTAATCGGAATTCAAAGAAGTGAGCCTGAATTTATTTCCTTTCTTTCTTTTCTAGTTATTTTTATTTTGGATCTAGTTGTCATAATTATAAACATAATACATTTTGGGTTACCCTATTTCCACATCTTCTTTTTTTTCTTTTACTAGAACGCATCTTTTTAGGTTAATTGACCAAATTAGCCTTATTATATTTGCTAATATCTTTTTAGACAAATTGACGATCGATGAGATACTTTCTCATCTCGTTTTAATTCAATTTTTTTTTTTTTACTTCTTTAACTTGACTTAAAAAGAACCATTTTCCTCCAAATAATTCAAAAAAATCCAAATATGTATTTAGCTAGAAACTCAATCGACGATATATATTCGCTCTTCCTTATAAATTTTAGCACTCCTTTTATTTTCTTTAACAGATTCATGAAACTTTTATGTTTTCAGAAAATTTGATAAAAAAAATAATTAAATTTTAAATGCACATAGATTTTTCATCCGACATCCAATTGACTCGATTTTTGCACCTTGAGAAAGCTCATTAGTTGAACTTTGATGTTTACTAATGTTAGTAATGATTGCACATGCATTGCATGTGAATCGAAGTTGTTGTAGGGAAATTTTTATTATATCTGTAAGTTGGATATACTCAGGTTTTATATGGCAATATAAATTGTTAAATGAAAGGATGAAGAGGTATTTCTGGTTGGATAATAACATTCTTGTAACCCTATTTCCACACCATTTCCACTAAAGGAAAAAAAAAAAATTATGTTGATTGAGCATGTATTGCGATTCCCTAAATAATTTTTAGGCGAATTTCTTATTTTGAAGATACACACGTCTCCATTCATTCAACTAATACAGAATGAAATGCAGATGATAGCAAGTCAAAAATGGTTCTTTCAAAGACGATCTAACTCTAAGTCCAGACTTTATGCCGAATCATGAGACCTAATGCTCATGTCCTGGTGGAGGGAATGTGGGATGCAACAATGAAATCTTAAAAAACCTAAGACAGAGAAGCGCTTCTGGCCAGCAAATTATAAGCTTGACCATGCTATTGCTGAGGCATGCTCTGCGGTAGAAAATTCCCTAATCTCCTTTGTTCCTTTCAAGTATCGAACAACAGGCCGTTGATCCACCAACTTCTGGTAAAAAAAAAACACGACGTAAGAACAAGAAAAAGGGCAATAAGGAACTGCATGTTGATCCACAAGTTCCACTAATCCTTCTGTCGTTGACCATTTCACCTTTCCATGCCGAGTTCTTGTCGTCGTATAGATAGATAGCTACTTGTCTTTGAAATTTGTTTCCTTTGTTTCGTAAATATGTGGTACATGAGCGTCGATGAGCGTGCAGTATGATGATATTTTTTTGCAGAAGGATATCTTAAAGACCCTCTTACTCTGGTCCCCGTTTCCTCCCTAACCGACCTCTGAAAAAATTCCTGGAACATCTTTGACTGCGCTCTGATAGAAATTTTTTTCCATAGAAATCGTCAACCGCCTTCCTGGACTATTGTGCAGCGACCTTGAGCCATTCTGACTTTTCTGCAAGGCTATTCGTATCGGTTTGCTCTTGCGTTTCTTGTGTTAGAAGTTGGATCATTCACTCTTTTACCTAGTATTCAATAATCTTTGCAGGTTACTCAATGCTGTGACGCCTTTTATCCATCCCCACCTGGTTCTGCTGCACAGCAGATGGAACGTATGAGGTTGTTTCTTGTTAGTCATTAGCCTTCGAGCCTCGGGACCGCAGCCCTTCATCTTTTGAGCACTGTACAAACTTCTCTGTGTTGTAGCATGTTAAAATCTCGACAATCAGAGCTTGCAATGTCTGACAGTTGGATGTGAGCCCCGTGTAATTACTGTTGAGCATGTAATTTTGTGCTGAACTATAACCCTCCGATGCCTATTCAGTTAAAGGAATTTGTGCTTTTTGAATTTTTGGTTCATGGTTTTAAAATTTTTGGGAAAATGACACGTATAGTTCTTGAACTTTGGTCCAATATAGAATCGTCATTGAGTTTTTAATTTGTTTAATATGATTCTTGAATTTTAGTCTGATGCACAATATCATTCCTAAACTTTAAATTTGTTCAATATGGTCCATGAATTTTGGTTCAATGTTCAATCTAAATTTAGAAACATTTTTCATATTTGTAGAGACTACATTGAACATTTATCAATAGTTTAAAAATCACATTAAATAAATAAAAAGTCTAGGGACAACATTGCATATAGAGCCGAAGTTCCAGGACCACTTCATACAAATTAAAAATTCCAGGACGACTTGTACATTGAACCAAAGTTTAGGGAACATTTATTCTATTATCCCTTAATTTTTCTTGATCTTTGTGGGGTAATGATATTGCAAAGGTGCATCTCCAAGGCTAGCACTTGGTTATGGCAAACTTTTGAATTAGGAACGAGAAAGGACCTGTTCAATATAATTTTTTATCTAGTTGCTACTTTCTTATCTTGATTTAATTCAAAAAATAATAATTTTTTATTCTTTCTAAAATGAAACTTGAAGATAACCATTTAATTTTTCGTCCAACGTGACAAAAACAAAACCCAGATGTGTATTCAGTTAGAATTGAGGATTTGATTCGATTTTTTCTTTCGATCTTTAAACATGATGATCAGAAAATGATTAAAAAGAAAAAAAAAAAGGAAGGAGAGAGATCAAGACTAAACTCTTTTTATTGTTCAACCATAAAGAAAGCTGCCAATGTTGTTCGTGAACCATGTTCTCGAATTTATTGTCTAGGACTAAATATAAAGTTTGAATATGTAGAAGCTGTAATGACATTTGAACTTTCATATCAATCATTTAAAAGTTACACAAAATAATATATGAACGATTTTTATAACAAACCAAATTATTAATATCACATCTCTAACAGATCAATGACCTCGTCATCCCAAAAGAGAAAAATGTTTTTTGACTTTGAAACACTTGCTCACTTAAAACATATACATCTTTTACTTTTACTGATTCAAAAAGACATCGGGAAAGTTATAATTTATTTTTCAAAACTTAGTACTAATGTGGCATGTGAAAGAGAGGAGGTGATGAAATTAATTATGTTGAGAAGGGGGCAGCTTCGATTATTGACATTGAATAAAATCTTGTAATCGAGGGGTAATCTGTGTAAGTAACGTAAAAAAAAAAAAATTGTGTCTTAGCCAAAATGATACGTAAATAGTGCCACCCCATATTTTATTCTAAAAAAATTAAGTCGGTATTATAGTGCAAAATTTCCAAGAAAACTAGTTCTTATCCACATTGCTGCATAAATATAAGGATTAATTAGCATAGTCAATTATTTTTACAAACTTTACTTTTGTCATGCAAATCATCGCCAATTTTTAGGAATTGGTTCAACTAGTCCTATTTCCAAGTTGAACTGGTTCGCCATTGGTTTGGTAACCTCTTGAGAAAAACTTTTGCACCTATCAAGAAATGAACCGTGAACTTCAACGCAACAACCATACAACCAATTCATTAACTAATGCTTTTACAATGAAAATAATGCAACATCTATATTTTATTATAAAAATTTGGCCAAGTTCAAAGGATGAATTAGGTAACGAATCATCTGTTGAACAACATGTTAAAAACACAAGACAAAATAGAAAATAGGCCGGCTTCCAAGTAGAACTAGGCTGAAAATAGGGCTCATGAGGACTAGACCGAAAGTAGGGCTCATGAGGTCAAGTTCCTGGTAGAAGGTCGAGAACTAATCCACCTTGAAACCAATCGCCTCTAAACAGCACAGGTAAATGGTTCTAAGATGAAGACGACATGATCCGAACGAAAATGGTTGGTTAACATCTTTGCCCAGCATTATTCAACAAACTACTACTTAGAATAACCATACAAATAGATTTTGTTTGAACATATCCATCTAAGGTAGTCCATTCAATTAGGTAAATAGAAAATACTAAAATCTTTTAATATATATTTCTAGCTACATTCTGACAATTTTTGGTGTCCTATATATTTCTTTCTCTATGATCCAAGATTGAGCGATAAGGCTGAACTTAGGCGACTCAAATAAGGGGTGAAGGAATCATTTGGAGCTCACGTGTCGCACGGTCACAACCTCAAGTATTGGTCCGTGATATTAGCAAATGTGCATGTGTGTAAAAAATGACTCAAAATTTAAAGCAGAATCACTTCATACAGTGAAATGTCAAACCATTAAATAATGGTAAAACTACATCATACAAGGAAAATATATGTGTGTAAGATGAAAACGTTTTTAGAAAAGATCTCGGGAATAGTTTAAATTCTAATCTTAATATCAAAGCATGCGAGAGACAAGGTAGAATCCCTAATTTACACATTTCCCTATTGCATAAAATATTTACAAAATGATCAGTTTGATGTGTTGGAAAAGAAAAAATGATTGAGCACCCTTGATAGTAGAAAGTCCCATTTACTATATATACCGGTATACATAGCACTAAGGTTGAGCGCCAAATCTGGTTCAATTCAGGAATCAAACTAAATTGGCATAAACCTACCGATTAAAGGTCAATTCTAGGGAGAACCAGTTCAATTCTTGATCCAGGCACATGGACCGGTTACAAAGCCTAAACTATTGTAATTATCTAGGTTGAACCGGTTCTCCATTGGTTTTGGAAACCTCTTAAGAAAAACTTTTGTACCAACAAGAGATGAACCTTGAACTTCAATGCAACAACTATACAACCAATTCACTAACAAATGCTTTTACAATTAAACTAATGCAACTTCTATATTTTATTGTAAAAAATTGGCCAAGTTCAAAGGATGAATTAGGTAATGAATCGTCTATTAAACAACATGTTAAAAACACAAGACGGAATGGAAAATGGGCTGGCTTCCAAGTAGACCAAGACCAAAAACAGGGGTCATGAGGTCAAGTTTCCAGTAAAAGGCTGAGAATCGACCTTCTTTGAAATTGATCGCCTCTAAAAAGTAATAAAGATAAATGGTTCTTACACGAAGACCGCATGGTCTGAAAGAAAATGGACGGTTAACATCTTTCACCAACTTTATTCAACAAACTGCTACATAGAATAACCATACAAATAGATCCCTTTTGAACATATCCATCTAAAGCCTGCTACTCAATTAGGTAAATAGTAAATAATGAATATAAAGAAAAGAAGCTATTTCTAGCTACATTCAGACAAAGCTTTTGGCGTCCTATGTGCTGTATTGGAGGGCAAAATTTGTTACGCTAAACGACCGAAACAAATTAATGCAATGAGAGAGAAGATGAATGGGGAAGGTTGTCAAGTTGTCAACCCCACCTTTTTTTTTTCCTCATTGAAGGAACGGTGGAGCATTAAAATGGGCACATCCAAAGTCATTTATGCACAGCACCAAAATTCGCCCCCGAATCGGGAAAAGAAGAGGGAAAACAGGGTCAAAAGTTGGGGGGTAGGCGTGGAATTTCGTGAGCCAGCCAGCTTTGTTGAATATTTCTCTCTATTTTTGGGAAATTGCTGAAATTATTGTTTGCTATGTTTAGCATCTCCTTTTGTTGCTTTTCTTGGGCCCTTAAACTTGAGGGGACTCCAGCCCTAGGAAACGGGTCTCGCGTTGCACTCGACACGGGCGAGGCCACGCCATTTCGATCATTAAATGGCGTGGGCTTCGGTGGGAACCGGAGGAGCTGGCGACTTTCGGTGGAGAGATCAGCCGCCTTGTAAGATGACCATTTCAGTCGTTACTGGTGAAATCCATTTTTTGTCGCCTGTACCGTGGACATGGGAAAGATGCACATGATGCCTTGACTAGTATGAGAAGGTAAGCTGTCCTGAGCCCTAGGAATCGTCAAGCCCATAATTCCTTGTAAAGACTATAGTGCTCCTATTTTTGACATTCATCCCGTTCAAGTGTGAAGGCCAAACTCAAACACGCAATTCATCGATCGGGTAGTCTAATTTTGCGACAAGGAAAGAGAAAGTGAGTCATCTCACTTCGATCCGAGTTTGAGAAAAAAAAAATGAGGCTTGCCTCGAGATTGAATCCGAACTCCCAAAGTGAGAATAACCCATGAACTCAACCCCGAATCTTCTCTACCCAAGTTGATTTTTTGGTATAAATTTTCGCTCTACTCAAGAGAGGGATTAATTTTGATTTTGCAGCCGGAAAAGGAAACTAGAGGTGAGCATGTTGGACCACCCAAAGCGGGAACTGCTTGGACCGGACTAAATCAGATAGAACCGAAACCGAACCGGATCGACCGGACCGACCTTTTTTAAAAACATTATATTTTTTAATTTCTTAAAAATAGTAACAATTCTTGTGTTTTTCTTAATTTTTTTTTTAATTTGTTTTGCTAAGTAATCAGTTCCATGAACCAAACCAGTCTGATTCTTGGTTCCTTGATGGAACTGGACTGGACCGGAACCGATCTATCCCTAAAAGAAACAAACCTCGATGGAACAGAAGGAGAAATGCCGCCTTATTCTGCTGGACCAGGCCTGATGGGCTTGATTTAACTTAGGTCAGCCTAAATAATAATAAACGTATCACTGTATACAACAAATAAATATTACCTAAAATGATAAACTTATCTGTTAAGTTTTTTTTTTTTTTTTATATATACTTAATTTTTTGCAATATGGGCCGCATAGCGGAGGTCCTATGAATATTTTTAAATCATATTAATTAGTTGTCGAAATAGTTGTCTGAGAAATTTATATATTAAACAAGTACATCTAAATTAGCGTCCAAGTTAAAGTACTTCACTTCTCATATGATGCGGAAATAATAATCTTTTCATTTATTATTGTAATTGTCCTACTTTTGTAGTGATTCCGCTCAAAATGTGAGTTACAATCTATTGACAACAAAATTCAAATGTTTGATTTTGGATTTGATTGATATTAAAGTTAGAATTAGTCTGTCAATCTTGTTGCCCAAATTACCAAAAAGTTAGAAGTGAAAACTTGCTTTTTCAAATAAATTTAAGAAAATCACTTGGAACTCTCAACTTTCGAGATTCACAAAATGTGATTGAATTAATTTTTCCATACATGGAAAACATACATGTAATAATTTACTATCTTTTTTAAGGAGACATTTAAGACTATCTTTCGATGATTAGATTCACGCAAATATATGAAAGATCATTGGCACTTAACTATTGGATGTCTAATCATTGATAAAACGCTAATACATTTTAAAAAGAAAGTTTGGTCAATTAAAGTATATACCGTCGTTTCAAGTGTACTTAACTATTTCGATCGCTTTGAAATAATATAAAACTAAACACAAAATACTAATATCGACTTTAACTTCAATTCTAATCTCGACTTAATCCGGTTCCAGCGCACCAACCGCATCACCCAGTAGAAGACCGCCACGTCACCCGAACCCAATAGACCCGTACACACGGGATCCGGGCCCTCACTCTCCTCTCTACACTTGCTCGCTCGCTCGCCCTTTCTCTTTCTCTCTCCTCTCTCTCTCTCTCTCTCTCATCATTTCCCAAGGATCTGCAAAAGCTCCCGATCTCCATCTTTCTCCCCCCCCCTCTCTCGCGAG
The DNA here is from genome assembly GCA_014182575.1 of Eucalyptus decipiens. NCBI lineage: Eukaryota > Viridiplantae > Streptophyta > Magnoliopsida > Myrtales > Myrtaceae > Eucalyptus > Eucalyptus decipiens. Next base: position 23,092,154 of record CM024619.1, read on the forward strand.
CTCGCGGACCTCCCCGAACCTCGCCGGACCGCCATGGCCGACGGCGCCCCCGACCCGCCGGCGTCGGCGCCGGCGCCGGCGCGCGATCCGCCGCCGCCCGCCCCGAACCCTAGCTCCCTCCTCCACCCGCGGCGCGAGCCCTTCGAGCACGGCCTCCTCCCGATCCCCAAGCTCGTCTTCACCGACCCGATCCAGGCCCTCCTCCCCCTCAAGCAGAAGCTCCTGGGGCAGCCCCCGTCCCGCCGCGCCGCCTCCGCTGCCCTCGCCGAGTCGCTCCAGATCTCGCCCGATCACGCCAGGCTCGTCCTCGACACCCTCGCCTCCGTCCTCCACTCCGACTCCGACCCCCTCGTCCGGGCCAAGCCCGACGAGGTCGACTCCGTCGGCGCCGACGTGAATGATCTGGTCCTGTTCCTGTACATCCAATCGTACAAGAAGCTGCTCCCCAGGTCGCATAAGGATTCCGTCGCGGTCGCCGACGTTTGGCCCTCGACCTCCGCGTTCGACGGGTATTTGTCGGCCCTGTCTCCATTGCAGGTGACGCTCTACGAAACCTTTGGAACTTGTCGCGTCCATAATAGCGGATTGCAAGGTGTTCGTGTTATTTCATGCCTGTATGTATTGTTGATCTAATGCAGATAGACTTTGAAAGTTTCCTGAGGAGAGTATTTTCAATAGCTTGAATGGCGATGCCGAAATGGATGCTTTTGCGAAATTATTTAGGGCGTGAGAACGTCATCAATGCGCCAACTTTTTTTTGTCAGATTCAATTGCTGAAGATGAGCCTTTGTGAATCCCGCTTGAGCATCCAGCTAACACCGATGCTTACTTCATATTGATTTGTAGATGCACAGACATTCCCTAAGTTTGTGTTATTCATAGTCATGTACATTCTGATTGCTACTGTGCAGCTCTGGAATAACGAACTTGAGTATATAATGGAATTTGATCTTAAGAATTTATTTATTCAATGCACAGTGCTCTACTTAGGCTCCATTTATTTCATAAAAATTAAAATTTTGGAAAACATTTTCCAAAAAATAGTTCATTTATATTGCTTGAAATAATTAGTCAATGAAAAATGTTTTAATTCTTGGCAACAATTTATGTCTAAGCATTTTCGAGGACGATGAAAATGTTTTTTGTAAAACAATGCACCCTTAGTATCTATTTTCTCCGAGGGTTTTGATGTAATTTATGTTGACGTCTTTTAAGTGGTTGGTTAACTGTTAATAATGTATCTCTTGTTTGCTCTTGCAGCTTGCGCGGAGCAATAGCAGGCGATTTATGCCATCTCAGGTCGATGAGGAGGCTCATCAACTATCTTATCTGCAAAAGCACTTGGCAAACATTGTGTCTCTTCTGGCAGAGCCTGTGGAGGGGGAAGGCGAAGAATCGTTGGTCTGTAAAATGACTCTTTCTAATGTAACTTTTGGATTTTCAACATTATTCATATTCATGGTGAAAGTGGCTACTTGTTTCTTGACTGAGTCAGTCAGTATTAGCGCAAAATCTCTTCTGTATGCTTGAGCATCTCCTGTTTCGGTAACTTTCTTGCTTCATATTTGTTTGTCTACCTTTTCGCCCTATCAACAAGTAGATGTGCACATTGGACAGTCCTTTGATAATCACAGTTAAGTTTTCAGAAAGTTACTCAAATGATCTGATTGCCATTTTGCTGTCAATGGGAAATGCAGTTGCTGGGTATAGGCCTTCTGTTTGCTTATCTGTTTAATTATTTAACAGCTGTGCCCTATATTTGGATGAATGTCTAATTTGTTCTGCTCCTTCAAGAGCTTAACGATGAAGTTAAACTTGAAACAGCTAGTGATATGTCTAGATTCCCATTGTCCATTTTAGAGTCTTCATTGAAGTGGACAGGAGCTGAACAGGCAGCTTTATGGTCATTTCTGGCTGCTCCTTGTCCTTGCTAAATGCTAGTGGCAGAGGTTTCTATTTTTGGCTTATTTGCCTTGATTGCGGCTTTATACTATCTTAAATTTTGAAATTTACATTTCTTTAGATTGGGTAATGATATTTCTTACATTAAGTGAAATTGTTGTGTTAGGTTTTTACCATGGAAGGATTTGAGCACCTTGGATTGCTGATTCAGTTTGGCGATAAAGGATCTGAAGGAATACCCATAAGCCAAGCTGCTCCATTTTTTGCAAATTCAGACCCAGACATGCCTGCTGTTCCCGTTCCAGCCACACAAGTTCATGATTGGATTTTGCAGAACATTATATCCTCTTTGGAGATCATTTCAGAAAGAGTTTCTCCAAAAGAAAATGGTCCAGCTAATAGTACTGATCCTGATGTTGCTATGACCGAGGCATGTCCTGCTTCAGTCAAGTCCTCACCAGGTGCTAGGGGAGCATGCTTTATTGAAGGGATATCTAAATCATCTTTTGTGAAACAAGCATCTGATCTTAAAGGCTCTTCTGTAAAGGTTAGCTTATATGTCGCCTTGTTTTTTCATTGAGAAAATCCTGTTTTATTTCTTGTTTGTTCCAGGTTGATAGAACTAAGCACATTTTCAAGCTTGTGGATCGGCAACAAGATCTAAGCTGAGGCATTTTGACCTGCAGCTATCATATTTCGATTTATTCTGTCCAAATTATCTAATGTATTTTAGAAATAGAAATATTTTATGGGTCTTGTCAAGCAGTGGCTATGTTGCACTTGTTAAAACTAGTCATGTAATACAAGTTTATATTTCTGAGACAGTGTATATAAGTAAAATAATATTCGCATATCTTGCAAGATATCAAAACATGTAAATTGACCTTTATATATTTTCACGCACATTAAAATATAGATAAACCTGTTCTCGCTTATAAAAATCCAAATATTAGTTATGTTTAATATCTTATGTCTGTGTTATGTTGGACTACCTCTTGGGATCAAGCTTATGCCTTGGTTTCTGACCTTGAGCTTTGTCTTGCCTGGTTCTAGTGTTACTCGTGGGGATGCTAAACTCCTGCTAGTCATTAATGAGTCTAGAAACGCTTTGTCATTTGAAGAGCCCACTTAGAGAAAGGGTTCAACAAAGGTTATCTACTGAAAGCATCTAAATGTTTGGTAATGATAATTACAAAGTCCATCCCAAAGTTACTTTGAGCCATTGACAAAATAGTTGTTTGTTAAAACTATACTTGAAAATTTTTTTGGTCATCTCAATTATCAATTTGGTTATTATTTCTTTAAGCTATCTTGTAGATTCTTATTTTAGCTGTAATTAAAGAGAAAGCTATATTTTGAACAAGTAATACATATTTCATATCAAAATATATGTTTTGACTGCTTGATAGTTAAAAAGGCAAATGAATTTGAAGCAGTATTCTTCCATTGTCAGTATTAAGTATCGATTAATAACATTGAAGTTATTACATTGACTTAGCCTATGTAGACCAACACCATCAGAACCATTGATCACGTGGATTCTACTGTGGGGTTCACATGATTAATGGCTAGGATGACACAGGTCTATATAAACTAAGTCTATGTAATATCTCTATCGATCAAGTATCCTCGTGCGTGACTTGGGTTGGTGGCATTGTTAATCGTCATGGACCAGCTAGAGCTTAAGGTGACAGCATTGTCTTTGTTAAATCCCAGGGGAACCAGAAACGTTGCCTGCTGAAACCAACACTGGGTGCAGTTTGGTTTTCCAGAAACAGGGTTTGGTTTTAAGGGGCAATACAATGTCAGATAGGAAATCCAAGTATTCATTAACTCCTACTACTAGCATTCCAAGGATGCTAAATCATTTTTATAAGACAGAACTTTGGAGCAAAGACTTAGAATTTGTCTTAACAAACACCCTTACTTTCTGTCAAGGTTCCTTATGGGCTCAAAGACCATGACCATTACCTTCCCTTTGCTGTTTATGCTTCCTTGTTGATTTCTTGGTTTCTCTGGTCCTATATCTACTTTACCTTTGATTGTTGTTTTCCTTTTGGAGGTTGATAGGTTTATATTTGATCTGAAGTTTAACAGTGCCAATGTCCCCCCCCCCTAACAAAAGAAAAAAGGGGGAAGAAATGTCCAGCGTTTTCATCTATATCTATTTGCTTGAGAAACATTAATACTGGTAGAAGGAGTTTGAACTGTTTTCCGAAGGTTGTGGAACTTAGCTTGAATTGATTCATGGGTAGTTAGATTTCCCTTTCATGGATCAGGTCTTATTTCATTGTATACAAAAGTGTATCAGAACCGTGTTGAGCTATTTCCAGGAGACAATCTTTGTCCAATATACTGTGCTATCTTCTAGGAGACAATAGTTTTCTGGTGTTGCTTTAATAAAATTATCAAGGATTTGCACCTGCTTCATCCTATGTAATTAGAATCACCTAGAGTTGCTTACTATAAACTGAAAAATGCTTGACAATATGTCTAAGATGGTCAACACAATACCCATTTCTCATTCCTATGCATGCTTTTGATGTGATGCTCTTCTGATAATGATTCAGGTTTTAAATTGCCACGATTCCGTCATTTACATCTTATCACCGTTAAAATATGCCACCATCTATGGATGTTCGGAAGCTACCATTGTCCTTGGAGCTGTTGGAAAGGTAACATTGAAGATTGTAGTATATGCTTCATCATTAATTGTCGCTTGCATCAACTTCATCATGTGATCTTGCAATATAGGAGAAATGGTTCAAAAGGACTAAAATGTCATCAGGAAGCATTTATATAATTTTTAAGGTTTTTTAATCAGCCACTAAAGCACTTATTGAGCAACAAAATAAAGATATGTATATTTTCCTATGCACTACTTTTCTTTTTTTATGTGTAGTAAAACATTTTGGGAATCAAAACATTCTTCTAGAGTATGCTGAATAAGTGCCCCTTATTGAATTAAAGGTGCTCACTTTTGAATGATGGAATAGAATCATTCGATTCTGTAACAAGTCCTAGAATTGCTTAGATTAGTGGCATAAGTCTCTGTAAATATCAGAAATTTCATATAGAAAATTAAAGTATTTAGTTGCAATATTGAGTCACTATACTTTTTGGTGATTACACCATCTATTTGTTGAGAATATTGTGCATTGTCCAATAGCCATCAGAATCAATGCATTTGACTTCACAAATAAAGTTACTTATTGTCACAATATTTTTCTTCCCCTTTCCATAATTATATGCTCCCAATCCCTCCCCCGTTCTTTTTCTCCCTTATAATATGAAGTGCTCATTCTTATTGTCCTTCAATGGAATGTTATATGTCAATATAGACTCTAGATATGACAAGTGATGAAGTTAATATCACACCTCCTTCTTCATTTAGCTGAAGAATAACAGAGAAAGGAAGATGAAGATTAAAAATGGAGAATATGTCCGTTAATAATTAATTTGGATATAGTAATATTACGTAATGTTCAACTATGTTAATGTATCCATAATTAGCGTTGTGCCTTGGTCTGATTCTAGTCTATTCGACAATCAAATCCTACTTTGGCTCAAATATGAATTATATTGCAAGGCTTTAGGATTTTATAGATTTTTTATGAATCACACCTTTGCCCTTGATTGAAATATTGAACAAATTAGTCAACTCTGTTAATCGTCCATGAATCATGAATCAAATTGAATCATACATGAATAGTAACTGAAGCAGACACTAGTTCACTTTTGCTGCATGCAGATCGCTTTATATGATTCCAACCATGAACAGGAAGATTTAAACTACATTGTCTGAGGGCACTCGTTAGCAAAAAAATTTTCTTAATAATTTGTTTTAGCTCAACACTATTTATTTTCCACTGGGAGTGGGGTTCTTTTCCATTGTTGCGATTCTGTAAGTTATGGTGTGTAGCTCCCTCTTCAGGTGAAAATAATTAGCCCATTTGTGGAAGCAGTTTTCAGTTAGTCCAAAATGAATATGTGACATGCAGTGAATTGTTCCAACAATTCAGAGTCATTTGATAATGTTACACGTAGTGAATTGTAGATGTCTACATTTATTACAAGAGGGTTTTTGTAAATTCTGCTCTATTAATTCGTTTTCAGAAAGGTTTGTCCTGGTCTAAGAATCTGCCATAATAAGAAATCAAAGAAGTTTCTGAGTCGGACAAGTCCGTCATATTTTCTCTCACAAATCATTGGAATGTTGGTTAGTCCATTGCAAAAAAAGTCTCTGGAGTGCTGTCTTATGAGAGAAGTCTTCTGCCGGCTGTTTTGTTTCCTTGCATTAGTTGTTGAATAAATATGTTTTCCTTGTAGGACAGACATCATAAACTTTGGTGAATTTAATATTATATATTATCAGGAAGTTGAAGTTAGTTTTAAAATATTGATATGCTGCTTTAAGGGTATTTGGGTCTGTCTTATAATTAGAGATTTGATACACCGATCATGCAGAACAATGGATGGGTGCTTTTTAAAAAGCTGCTTCAGATTGTTGCATGTGCTCATCAACAATTTCATCAACTCTGATTCAAAAGAAAGACAGAAAAAAAAAAAAAAAAAAAAAAAAAAAAAGACAATTTCAACATTGCTTATGTCAGCTTGAGGCAAACTCTAGTATGATAGTTGGCAAATTTCTCTTTCACGTTTAGCGAGAATGGTTTCTTACTTGTCAATATCATATCTTTTGACAGGCTGTAAGGATAGAACACTGTGAGAGGGTTCATGTTATTGCAGCAGCAAAAAGAGTTTGCATTGCCAGCTGTCGTGAGTGCGTGTTCTTTCTGGGAGTGAACCAGCGACCTCTTATTGTTGGTGATAATCACAAGCTGCAGGTCAGTACATTGATTATCTTCTGTTCTCTTATGCTTCCTACCATGTGTGGCAGTTTTGCAGAATTTCTCCGACTTTCATCGTGTGGCAGAAGGGAGAGGAGGGAATTGCTTTCTTGTTGAGAATTTTTTATCCATGAGTTTTAGGGGATACATAATATGCCTTTTATGCTCATTTGATGAAGTACATTGATGGTTTTCTAGCTTTCAAGAGAAAACATGAGTCTGATATTCTGTTTCCAGCATTTTCCAACATGAGTTTTTTGGGCATCTTTTTTTCCCCTCTTAAATTAGTGTTCAACTTCAAACAAGGATAACATCAATTCTCTATTTTCATTAGGTTGCCCCATACAATACATTTTATTCTCAGCTGGAGGAACATATGACTGAAGTTGGTATTGAAGCAACCATTAACAAATGGGATGAGCCCCTTGCACTGGGAATGGTTGATCCACATGACTCATTATCTCATCCAGCTGGTGTGTCTGATGCTCAAGCCGAATCAGCCGCACGATTAGATCCTGACCAGTTTACGAACTTTTTGGTATGACATAATATGCACATTCCAATGTTAAATACGTAGATATAAATCAATATACCGCTTCTTGAAAAAATCTTGCGTTCGTTCCCTTACTTTTCATTTTCTAACTTATGCTTCATTTTTACTCTTCTTTATTTTTTAATTTCAGACTTTGCCATTCAAAATTTTATTAATTCCTTGCTGTCACATATTGTTTCTTTCATGGACAGATTCCGAATTGGTTCGAAAGTGAATCTGTTGGATCAACAAAGGGCAATCCATTTCCATTGCCGGATGCTTACATGACTTCTCAGCAGAGAAATGTATGTGCACTCAGACCATTATAATCGACCTGACATCTAGAGTTTATTTGTAGCCTATGGAGTCTTCATTCCTGGTCAATGGAAGAGATGCTTTCATCTTTATTAGCAATTTTGCATTGATTTTTTATAGGTCTAACTCTCTTATATACCCTTACTTTCAGCACAAGAGTTTAGGAGAGATCAAGCAAATGCTGAGGGAAGTGCCTCTTGAAGAAAATCGGAAACGCGAATTATCTAGTGCCCTTCATGTATACTTTAAAGACTGGTTATACGGTAATGCCTCTGATGGAAATTGAGTAGTTGGTCTTATATGCTGTTGAATGTGAGGTGCATTTGCCATGCAAAAGTTGAACTAACTGCTTCTAGAGCCAGAGTTACTGGATCCATAAAGAAAACCTTTTTGTGTGTTTTGAAAATCCAAGGAATAACTAGACTTACTTGTATGGTCTTTTTCATTTATTAGGTGCATTTAATTCCAAAGTAACATTTTCAATTTTAGTTTTACCGAAATGAGATTTTTGTTTGCAACATTTTTCAGTTTCTTGGAAACAAGTTACATAATTCCTTTTCATGATTTTTTGTCCCTATCTTGTTTTGAAGTCGGTCATGGAAACTTTCTTGTCATTTTAGTCCTCTTCTTTCAATTTGCAAGCAATGATTATATGCCGTTTTTTCTAGTTTTCTAGTCTTCTTCCAAGCTTTTCTTTTCACTATTTGGTGCTCAAACTGTTTCAAGGTTGATGACAGAAAACTTTCTAACCACGTACTTCCTCAATAGTGAGTTTTTATTTATGTTTATGACTTAATGATTTGCTCAAGGGTAGTTTAACTGACCATGTGTTTCATTGCAGCTTCGGGAAACATCCGTCAGCTTTATTGCCTGCAAGGTGATTGATCACGGTGAAAGTGGATCACTAATGCAAGTAAATAGCGGTGCTCTCAGATTACACTACGTGTTTTCACCAATTTCTTTGCTTCCGCCAGTACTGCCGGCAGCTAGGATTAATTCATCTTACTCCAGAAATAGTGCACCTTCTAATGCATTGTCCCAGGCAGCATATAGGGCAAATAGGATTGTACTCGCTCATTTCATTGTATAATTTTTTTCCTTCCCAAAATAATCCTTGTTATATATTTTGGTCAAATGAGGTTTGTGCCTTTTGAAAGTATCATCCCCTCCGAGGTCTTGTTCTACGGTAGTTCAGCGAAAGTGTTTGTTTGTCATTATGGAGAACACGTAGGAATTTTCCTCATGTACCCTTCGACTTCCTCCTCTTTTGTCTTTTCCTCTTCATTTTTCCCCCTTGGTTCCCTAGACATGACTTGATGAGCTGATATCCAAGTGGTATTTTGTGTGCTAGCTAAGGTTCGTGCACAGGATAGAATAGGAATAGCCGTAGCTTTCTCTCGGAAGCTTATGCTCTGTTTCAGTTTCTTGGAACGGACCAGTGACAACGACAGTGCAAATTCTGGTCAGAATTTTCTCAAGGGCAGAGAAAGTCGGCTTGCCTCCTGTCTTTAGTTGGATAATCTTACAGGCTTCTGTTGTCCATCCGTCATCCTAGAGGCTCGAAGTAAGAAAACTATAAGGGCCTTGCTAGGAATAGACAGTATTGGTAATGAGGTCGTGCGCTATGCCAAACAGAAGCATCTCAGAGTATGATCAAGGATCAGAACTAAAGTCTAATGCTATGCGGAAAACAATTCAAACTCTTGATATATTCTGCAAAGAGAATGCGTATATTTAAGTGGCTCATAGTATTAACCAGATTATTTCATAGATATAGACAAGAATCACTACCTCAGGGTTCACGTTGGTAATATGCAAATTGCAATCTACATCAAAGAATAAATTGTACAGACAAGTCGCAAAATTCTGGGTTCTCTGGGCTTAGCTTGCAGGGACCAATTGGAGCAGCTTCTCTGCTTGGTCCGGGAAGAAGGTTATGAAAAGAAACGCGCCTAGGGAGCCAAACCAGCAAGAAGATAATCAGCAAGCATGTCGAGCATATATTCGAGGGCTTGGCGCAAAAGGTTTGTGAGAAACTTACAGACTAGCACAGTTCCAAGAACTGCAGAGATCTTGCCTTGAATTGTGACCAGACCAGCTTTTCCTGCATTTTGCAGCTCTGTTGATCCAAGCGAATCGAACATCCCTGCAAAGTCAACAATCCTCGCCCATCATCTTCATGGTATTGCAAAGAAGAGTAAATAAGAAAACGGGGAAAGGGTTTCAACTAGCCTGGTTTTACTGATTGAAGGCCTGATGTTATGCATGCAATGTTTCCGTAACCAGCTTGTTCGAGTTTATTAGCAGCCGCAGTGGACCTGACGAGGAGAAACAGAAGATACAAACATAATCTGACTAGAGGGATAGACGGGAGAATCTGTTCCTTTTGCAGTTCTGTGTCCTTTTGGGATTAAGCATGATATAGATTCAAGAAATATATCTTAAAAGTATCTTGAAAAAAGCATCATCGAACGCAGAAAAGGTCATGACTCAGGTTATCATTGGTGCTATGGCGTACGTCAGTTGCCAGATATGATGTCCAAAGCTGGATAAGATTGTCGTCTTCCTTTTCGGGTACTGTGTATCTGTTGTTCAAATGTTCAAATGGTACGGCAGGCCGTTTTATTTGAATTTAACTAAGATTATTTAGATGTAATATGCCATAAATATATCCATTGCTCTGAGTTCGACTCGAATATCTCAGTAAGGAGTGAGATTGGCGTGATCATATGAAATGCACAGATCCAGTATACAAAGTAGAGACTCCATGCTAAATTCTCCGAAATTGACATCAAATGAGTGCTTTAGTGTTGCTTTCAATCGTAGCCCCTGGGTGAAAAGGAGATACAAGGACTGACCTCAAACCTTCCTGACAAACCAGCAAGATCTTACTTTGGGGTGAAAACTGGCTTTTGACAGATTGCACAAATTCAGGGTTCGGTTTGGTGAATGGCAAACCATAGAACAGTCCCGAGAAATTGTTGTGCAGTTGCCTCTTTATAATTGTGCCTGTACACAAGAAGTTGAAGAAAGCGTGAGGAAAAAACAAGGTCAATGCAATCGAACTGGAGACTAAATACGGCACGCGCAACTAAACTTCAAGGAGTTCAGACAAGTATAAGCCATCCATTTGTAAAGCAAGAGAGAGTACCAAAGTCGTTGTCTTGGTTTTCTATGAACAGAGGCACGTGATAACAGGATTTTATATGCGCTCGCTCAAATTGAGTTTTGTCCCTCACGTCCAGAACTGCGTATCCCTCTACAGCTATAAGATTCTTCGCCTCTTCTGCATTCACAAAGTTCACTTCTGCTCTGACCGCCAAATGTTTCCTCTTGAATGATTTTCCTGACATATTCCCTCCATGGTGAGTGTCGAACACCAACCAAGACGTCCGAAAGTTGCTGAAAAGACATTCTGATCCTTTACTCCATGTTCATCTAAAGTCGAGTTTCAATTACTATGAAATTCAATCACATACTTGATGGTATACAATATCAGTTCTATAACTGTCAAACTGCGCCGTTATATGCATGACTTGAGGAAAATGATATCAGTTGCATAATGAAACTTCCATTCGAAGTCGCAATACAGCAGCAGGCTCTAGCAGTAGACAGCTCATATCATTTTCCTTAGATTTGAATAAAGATTCTAAGGAAGAAACAGCTTATGCAAAGCCTAAAGTGCTGCAATTCGCAAGATTTAACACCGTGTTGACAATTGCCCTAAGGCAGTTATTAAGCATACGACTGAGTGAAGTACTCGATTTCTATAGCATAGATTTGGATTACACACATCGCAAGGAATGTTGATATGTCGAAAACTGCAAACTAACTTTTTCTAAAAAAGCATGATGCCATATGTTGGAGAATGATTTACAAAGTTCAAACATCAAGCGATGCGGCATCGGCGCATTACTCAGTATAACAATTCGATCGACCGCCTTTAACGAAACCCAACATATCAGTACTCGATGACTGTGATTTCTTTAACCATCTTGTTCATTTCCACCTTTTCCAAACTTCCTGTCATCTGGAAACATTTGCAGACAGCCTGGATTTGCCTCATCGAGAGAGGAACAGAGAGAGAGAGAGAGGTGCAACGAAGTGTATTTACATCATCAACCTCAGTGTTGCAGCTGGCGATGAGATCAGCCTTGAGACATACAGTAAAGACCAGACCAGGTTTGTGCACAGAAGAATCAGTTTCCCTTGGAACCCAGTTTTCCAAAGAGGCAACGCTGCCCCTCCATGGCAAGGAAAGCAAGAAGCTTTCTAATTTCCCTCAAGAGCGCCAACAATTCACTCCAAACACTTTCAAGTTAGGAAGACAAGAAAAGGGCAGTAGAGATTCAAACTGAGCAAGCAACTTCTGTTGGTCCAGATGGAAAAAGGAAAGGAAAAACACAGAAGGGGAGAGAGAACTTCACCTTCTGAAAGAGAGGATTGAGCATGATGTCCCTGCCATTTTCTTCTTTGGAGGATCTCTCTGCTCGGCTCTCTCTCTCTCTGTTTCTTCAGGAGGATGCCAAGAAGAGCTGGCTGGGTCTCGGAAGGCACGAGCGAGTCTGAGAGAGAATTTGAGAGGGGCAATGGGCTGCTGCCACGTGGCGCCAGCGCTGGATATGTTTGTGGAAATGATTGTGATTTCGGTGCTGATGTGGACCCACGTGCGCTCCCGAGCCGCTTCTAATTACGTCTGGAAATCGGAACAAGTTTCGGGCAGCTCCAGTTGAATATGGATATTCTCATCTGGCGCTTTATGCACCGGGTGCAATTAAAATATTTTCATAAAACATGTTCATCCTAGATTCTATTTATTTCATGAAAAATAAATAATTTAAAAATATTTTCCAAAAGATAATCGATTATTTTGCTTGAATAAAAATGTCTTCATTTACGAAAATATTTAAATATGAATTATTGTTGATAATGAAAATATCTAATTATTTCGATTATTTTTAGGAACATGAGCTATGTACTTTAATCATTGAAACCACGCCATCAATTGTAAGAGTGATTGGGTAATAAGCCTTTTAATTATTATAATTTTGATAAAAAATATTACGGTTAAATTCTAAAACGTTTTTAAGAATAGTGCCATTGAAGTTTTCAATGATGGCATTTAAGCCCGTTCGAGAAAATTCAATAGTTTTAAAAAAGAAAAAGCAAGACTTATAATTTGATTACATTAATTAAGCATAAAATTTGATTTCATTTCAAGCAAAGAGACTTCGTTTGTTTTAAAAAATATTTTCCGAAAAGTCATTTTTAAGCAAAATGACAATTGGTGTTTAGTTGAGACTAAAAATGAACTAAAAAATATTTTTCCACAATTTGATAAAGAAAATCTCATTTCATACTGATTTAAACACTAATCATACATAATATGGTCGTATTGACATGGACTATAAATATTATTTTCTTTATTTTCTTTTTCTTATTTTACTTGGGTCACCAAGCCTAGGCGAGGTTAAGCTCGCTTGAGCTTGAGTGTCATTGGCTTACTAATTGTTGGCTGTTAGTTGTTGTCAAGGCTCGGTGACTAGCAAAGAGAGAAGGAAAAAAAGAAAAAGGGAAAGAAAAAAATTAAAAATCGATATATATGTTTTCTAAATTTGCCTTGATAAACCTGGGTTTTCTAGTCTAAAATATAAATATCTAATTATATTTTAAAAATAATTTTTTATATTTTAGAAAGAGAAAATTATTTTCTTGAATTTAATTTTTTTTTAAAAAAGCATTTTCTCTCTACTTGTTTTCCTAAATAAAACCAGCGTTAAATGAGAAAAATATTTATTTGTTCGTAAAGCAAACGGAGCCTTATACACCTTTAATATTTACTATTTCCTCCAAAACTGTTCCAAAATCATCAATTTGGTAACGACATGACAAATTTTCATTCACGTTAGTCGCCGAGTACGATGTTTACCTATAAATTTTCATGGAAAACATAATGAATATGAAAATCGACGTATGAGTAAAAGGCCGATCTCTCTCTTTTTATAAAATTTTGAAATAAACGTGCCACGAGTATTAAATTTTCTTTATGAAATAGAAACTAACTCAGAACAAATAAGCGATACCAGGATCAGGATTTTCGATGGTATAAACATTTTCTCTGTGAAGAAAATCAATGGCAGGAGCAGCAGAGCAGTCAGCTCTCGAGACACCGTCGTAACGCCCGAAATCGAAGAAGCCGACCGTGAACTGAACCCCCAACTTCATCATCATCGTCATCATCTTCTTCTTCTTCCTCCTTCTTCTTCCTTCTCTCTCTCTCTGAGAAATTCAACCGCAGAGGAGGAGGAGGAGGAGGAGGAGGAAAATGCAGACCCCGGATGACGTCCGCAACCTCCCTATCGACATCACCTTCTCTCGCCTCGGAGGTAAACCGCATGCCTCCCTGATTTCGATCGCTCCCGCGGCGGGGCGATCCTGCGCGCGATTTCGCTTGTTCCGTCGGAATCCGATTCCCCCGTTTTCGATTTTTCGCTTCCTCTGTGCGGGTTTTGGATTGTGAGCTTGGGCTCGAATTCGCCCCCCTCCCCGGGGGGGTTCCGTTCGTGTTCGGCGGTCCTGACGATTCGCCGGTTTTTTTCGACGGTGCAGAATGGCTGGTCGATCGGAAGAGGGTGCCGGCCGATTGGCGGAAGCGGCTGGCGGCGATAAGGGCCCTCGTCGCGAAGCAGTTCCCCGGCCTCCCCAAGGATGTCGATCCTTATTTCCAGACCCTGGACCCCGAAGGTTGGTTTTGCTTCCGATGTAGTCCTCCTCCTCTTTTGCGTGCGGGCGGCTTGTTCCGCCTTTCGGCCGATCGAACCCGTTAATTCGAGCGGTTTCCATGTAATTCGGGATGCTCCGAAGGCCAGATGAGGCTATGCGTTCGTTGCTTTGATTTTCGGGTTCTATTTCGATGCGGCAAAGGTGCGGCCTTTATTTGTAGTGTTGTTGATTGAGGAAGATTTGTCGCTGCTCCGGCGTGGCCTTGTCCTGGAGGTAAAAGAGAAGCTTGTGGGGGTGTGTTTTCAAAGTCTGGTGGAAGGTGCCATCATATATGGTCATGGGAAGATGGTGATTTTCTAGGTGGTTGGATTAATGGTTGTTGCGGAAGCTACTGTTTCTATTATCTGGTAATATAATCTAGTCATGAGAACGCTTTGCAGGACGTGGCTTCGCAGGACGTGGCTTCGTGTGATGTAGAATGCCTGCAGAAATATCGATGTAACTGAAAATAACGGAAAAAACCCATTGCTGAGAGACATCTTAATTGAGCTTTTAGCCGAGTTAGGTCGTTGAAAAGTATACAACATGAGTAAGTGTCTCCTATCTAAGAATCCCCCACTCTTTCTGTGGTTGAAAAGAAAAATAAGAACAGAAAAGAAGCTAGGTCTGCAATCTTGTCTTTAGATGGACCTTGAGATGCTATATACATTGCACTTATGGACTCCCCGTGTCCTGTTCCCCATTTTTACAAAAGAAATTATCAGAGTCATTTACATGTCCTGGCAGGTTGCTATTTATCATGGGCATAGCTGAAAAGTTTGAAATTGAGCGTTGTTGCTTTCTGTTTAGGAAGCAGTTGGTTGACAAATCATCATTTGCGTGAGCATATTGCCTGTGATATATGTGAGTCGAAATTGAGTTTGTCTATCAAATGAAGTATTTGTGGCTTTGAATATTAGGCTCGACCTTCTGCTGTTATATAACAATATTTCTCTTTAGGTATCAAATTTTTGATAGATGCGTGCAAAATTCTTTAATGATGCTAAGAGACTTTTAGTTCAAGATTCTCTCTGACTATGTCAGATTTGCAATCTGCTTAGCATTGTTGTAGAGCTTTGGGATTTGTTGTGTTGCAGTTTTCCATATAATAGTTGGATCTATCACTTTTTTTTTGGGTCAAAGAGCTATGACTTCAATAGCCATTTCGGGAATCAACTCAGGGTGCCATGGTGACTTGAATGTTTCATATACCCAAGTTTGAGAAGATGAAAGTTTCATGCGTGATTACAAAATATAGATAGCTGATAAGTGAGACCGATCTTCTTAAATTATTTTTATTGCAAGTGAAGGAACCTTCAAACCTTAAAAGTAATGTAAAATTGGGAAGGACGGGGGCTGCAACTATTTCCTAGAAGTCCCTGTGTGAGTTTTAACTATCCATATTCTTTTTGACTTCTACTTTTGAGTTCCTAAACATTCTATTGGAAGCACCATTGGGAATTTTGTGATTGTATTGTTCTGAGAGGTGGATCATTAACCCAATTTTATGTACTGTCTTGTATGCTTTAGAAGGAGTGTTGCTGTTTCATTGTGTGATGGATAACCTGTACTTTTCAGGGATCGGATACTTAGAGGCCAAACAGATATATGATATTCTCTTAAAGTCAACTCCAGAAAGCAGGAACATATTTGGCCGGCTATCAGGTGCTGCTGTAAGACCTCTCTCTCTCTCTCTCTCTCTCACGCACACTCACTCACACTCTTCTGTGATCTAAAGGATAATTCTCGCATTGGATTTATAATTTTGGCAGGGTGCTTGGGAGACAATTGTTCGTTCTTTCGAGAAAGATCATATATTTTTAGGCGATGCTGCTCAGATAATGATCCAAAATGTCAATTATGAAATGTAAGTCTATTCCTTAATATGTTTTGCTCAGAGGATAGGATGTGTAGAGTACATTGCAATATGTTTTTCTGTGATAGGCATAATCATATCATTGATAAGTCATACGATGTGAAGCCCTTATCAGAGGAAACAAGTTCAGAAGATTCAGCAGCAACTAGCAGAGCTAGAGCGTAGAGAAGTTGATATCAAAAGAAGTGCAGCTCTGTCAGCAGCTAAATATGTGGAGGCTTGTCAAGAGCTTGGTTTGCAGGTTCAACTTTTGAATCTAGTCTATTAAGATATTGGGTGTGTGCTTCTACCAAGCTAAAGATTAGCAACCTTTCCTTTAGATAGGATTAAAGGGCATCCATGTCTGCTTTTCAGGGAACAAATGTGAGGTTTGAACTTTTGGAAACTGCAAAATCACTTCCGAGCACATTTAGCAGAATTCTGGAAGTGATCAACAGCGACTCGGTGTCTCAAGCTATTGAGTATTACTCAAATTTTGTGAAAGATGCTCACACAGAGAAGGATGTAAGGCAGCAAATTAGAAATCATTGAAGATCCATTTATTGGTTTTCGGTCTGATTGTAGAGATTAATTTCTTGAAACATGTTTGCAGATATGTCCTAAGAGTGTTGTACCAAACTTGATAGACATTCGTGAAAATCCACCATCTTTGAATGTTTCTGCTGTCTCTGATATCACAGACTCTGCAAATACTCGATCAGGCTTCAATGAGATAGGAGGTGATGTGGATGCTGCTGCAGATAATATTGACTGGGATATCTCGGTAGACAATGCTGCAATTGATTGGGATATTGGGACTGTGGAAGAAACTGATGACGGCGGTAATGGCTTTGGTACTTATGAAATCGTCACAGCAAGTGAGGTCAACGAAACTGTCGAGCCTAATCAAAATCAACCGAGCAATGCTGGACAGGACGCATCGGTGTCAGAGATATCTTGGGATGTTAGTGTTGAAACACCTCAAGTTGATGTCATTGATGATGTTAGCTTGCCCAATGTAGGTGCAGTTAATTCACCAACTATTGCACAAGCTGCAGAAACAAAGGAAGGTCGAAGCCAGCTTCTAGATACTGAGTATAGAAATAAGATTCTCGATGATCTCAATGAGGTAGTGTGTAGTTTGTTACGTCGTTCAATTGTCCTTTCCCAATTTATGGTTCATCTCATGGTCACCTCCCAGATTTATTGTGTTTTGCAAAGATTGTACTGACATTGTTTTGGACAACATCTCTTGTTCTTGCCTAATTTGGTACTCTCATCAGATCAAAGCCTTTCTCCATCAGCGATTAGCAGAGTTGAGGAATCAAGAGACATTATCTTTGCAGCATCAAGTCCAGTCAGTTGCTCCCTTTGTTCTACAGCAGTTTGCGGCCGATGCCATCGAGACAATGGTTTCAGACGTTTCACTGGCCATTTCTCTGCTGACAAACAGGAAAACTCAAGACTTAATCATGATATTGAACTCCAAAAGGTGCTTTCAGATATTCTTTCAGATTGATGATCTGTTCATTGCAATTTCTATTCAGTTTTTCAAAGTGTATGAAATTCGTCACTTTCACTATAGGAAGTTGGACAGTTGCCAGTCTTGTTTCTATTTCTTATATTTCAAGGGCAACATACTTTAATAACTCCTTTGTTTCTCCGAATTGTAGATTTCTGGACAGATTGGTGAGTTCGCTTGAGGAAAAAAAGCACCATGAAGTTAAGTTGAAAGAGGGGTTAAAGGACGTTGCTGCTAGACACATGGAGCTGCAGAACTCGTTATCTTCATCCTGGCCAAAGCAAGTAAGTTCCTTTCTTGATAGCTCCTTTGTCGCATGTCCTCTATATATATATATATATGAAAACAGCTCTGACCCCCGTTCAAAACCTCTATATATATACTTATATGAAAACAGCTCTGACCCCTGTTCCCTATTCAAAACCTCTTGTTTTCTCAAAATTAGATTTTTCCAGTAATTCTGTGTGGTTTTGGTGTTGGCTACAGGAAGCTGCTCTTCGGAAAACCAGGGAGCTCAAGAAGCTTTGCGAGACCGCACTTTCATCCATGTTCGACGGAAGACCGGTCAACATCATCGGAGAGATCAATACCTTGTTGAATACCGGAATTGGCGCATAGGCTTTAGACATGGCATGAGTGAAAAAAGAAATAGGGGGGGCAGCATTCCTGGAATGATTCTCAATTAAGTCTACCCTGTGGTGATAGAGAACTGTTCAGTTAGGTTCTAGGAAGCTCTTTCTTTTAGAACGCAGCATTCTTTGTGGTACCCTTTTCACAGACGTTCTACTACATGCTACACCATTTGACCATTGCAGCTGACGCATTTTCTCCCTTTGCCCGTGTGCCTATATGCTCGAGTGGTTGCTCGAAAGGAAGAAGCCTGCCCCTTTCTACTCGTTAAAGATTCCTTTGCGCGATGGCTCTCTTGACCTGCGAAAGAATTCTCGAGTCGGGATTCTCTAGACATACGGCGGAAGCCACGATCGTTCTCGCGTGGATCTTGTGTGGATTGGTTGCGAAACGATTCTGTTCAAGCGGCACATGAAAGGGAGCATAGAGTATGGCTTTCCATCCGCGGGCATTGGTCGCCGCAGCCGAGTGGTGGTGCTGCTGCAATCCCACTCAAGAGTAGGGGTGTAAATAATACGATTTGGTTCGGTTTTTTTGGAAAATTGAACCGAATTGAACCGATAAGACAATTTATTGAATCAAGTTGAAATTTGATTCAAACTGAAATCGAATCGAATTGGTTCGGTTTTTCAGTTTTTACTTTTGCTTTTTTTTTCTACATACACCCCTTTCAATAAATTTTTATCTTTTTTAAAAATCGATTTTTAATTATATTTTATTCTTTTTCTTTTCTTTTTCTTTCCTTTTTTTTTCTTTCTTTTACTTCTCCTGACCGACAACTGGAAGAAAAATGAAGAAGGAGAAGAAAAAAAAAAAGAAAAAAAATCAAAAAATCAAAAAATGATTTGAAAAAAATAATAAAATGACATAATTTAAAAATTTAGATTTTATGGATTAGGCTTGGTTAACCGAACCAATAAAAAAAATCAGTTTTTAATGAAAATTGAACAGAATGAAAATCAAACCAAACCGAACTTTTCAATTCAATTTGATTTCGGTTCGGTTTTTGATACCTCTACTCATGAGTGCCAAGTCCGGATCCTTACTACACTAGTGGCAAGCTCAGCGGCAGCCTCCCGCTGCATCAAAGTTTTTCTAAGCTTGCACGATAGGAAGGACATATATTCTCCATGTTTCATAAAAGAGAAACCAAAAATCAAGGGATAATTGCACTAAAAGTCCTAAAACTTATTATGAAAGTGTAACTAAGTTCTAAAACTTATTACAAATGTGCAATTGAGTTCTAAAACTTTCAAAAAGTGTAATTAAATAAAAGATTTTGATTAAATCAATTTGACAAGTTTTAGAATTTAATTACACTTTTTGAAAGTTTTAAAACTTAATAACACTTTCATGAAAAGTTTTAAAGCTAATTGCGCTTTTTGAAATTTTTAGAACTCAATTACTTTTTTGTGATAATTTGTGGGACTTCTCATCCTTTTATCTCAAAAATCAATTAAGTGAGGATAAACAAAATAAGCGAATATTCTCTAAATTGGTAAATAAAATCCAAAAAATGGCCAAAGGCCCATTCGGGTCTTCACTTGAATGAAGCCCAAATAGCGGGCCCATTTCGTCTCACTTTCTTCTTCTTCTTCCTGTTTTGCTGTTCTTCTTTCTTACAGATTTCAGAGCTCTCGGCCCTCCTCTCTCTCATGGCGGAATCGACCGAGGAGAACGCGAGCGGAAGCGGGAGAGGAGACGATGACGATTACATGGGGGACCTCTCTCGCTTCCTCCCTTCCGACGAACCCGCTCCCCCCAAGCGCTCCTCCAAAAAGGTACCGTCTCTCTCTCTCCGCCCCCCCCGACCCGTCCGCGCTCGTCGGTCCGCGATTCGTCGCCTCGGTGCTCTTTTTCGCTGCTCGGCGTCCAAGCGTCTTTCCCTATTCTGCGCGTGTTTAGTTTCTTCGGCGTTCCACAGGCCAGTAATCGAGGCGTAGAATCTCCTATCTTAGCAGATAGTACTTCCTTCGATCCCCGCCCTGACCCTCGGTTTGGTCATGCTCTCGTAGAATCTCCCCGCCGCCTTGCCTCTAGATAAGGCCAAGTCAGATGGTATATCGTGCAATTTGTTGGGGACGATGTATGTGTGGGTGTGTACGTGCCAGAACCCCGCGTCACTGACCTGACATTGCGTCTTCATGGGCAGTCGGCTCCGGCGACATTTGTTGCGGGCTGAAAATGATTCCTTTTCTACGTAGTGGAAGCTTGCCTACGCAGATTAGCTGCTTATCGTGGCACGATCAGACCAGTTGTCTATGTTCTTTTGGATATATGCTAAACCCTGGACTATATTGTTGAGAGTGATGACTTGTTTACACTGGACTTTGGGGCAGATTTTGAATGCGAAACCCTTGCCTGTTCAATCCTCCAACAAGAAGGCAAAGTTGCTTAACTGGCAAGAAAGGCGGAAACTTGAGATAGAGCAGAAGCAACGAGAAGAGGATGAGCGGACTTTAGCCAAAATCGAGGCTCCGATTCCTGAATCCAACATTGGGTTCAAGCTTTTGAAGCAAATGGGCTACAGGCCTGGTTCAGCCTTGGGAAAGGAGGGGTCGGGGAAGGCCGAACCTGTGGGGCTCGAGATCCGGCGCTCACGAGCTGGTATTGGAAGGGAGGACCCACATAAAGAGAAGATAAAGCAGGAGGAGATTAGGTTGGTGAAGAAGATAAGGAAAGAGGAGTCCTTGATGGAAGAGTTCGGATCCCGGCAAAAGTCACAGTGGCGGAGTCGGAGGATAGTTGTAAATTTCCACAAGGCAAAGGCTGCACTGGATCAGTTAGAGAATAAGGAATTTCCAGAGCCCAAGAAGAATGAGGACGAGGAGGAGGGTGAACAGGATGAAGAGGAAGAGGAAGAGGAAGAAATAACAGAAGAGGCATGTTCTTTGATTGTATCATACACCAGAATCCAGATTATCTTTAAATATCGGTTTCATTCAAAACATTTGAATGGCTTTGGCTCATTTATTTTGTGTCCTAGAAAACCACTGGGCGAGAGTTCTTAATTGAGTGAGGTTTTAGTTTTGGACTCTCATATGCTTTTGATGCATCCTTGGTCCTATGGCAGTGAAAAGTAGGTGAAATGACAGTGAATTAGTGAAGTAGTGCATGACTGAGATCATTAAGAGGATTTTCTGCATTCATCACGGTGTGCAACCGAACGCTTCTTTTCCGTAACTTGTGAAAATGTTTGTCACCCGCCATGTCCATCATATTGAATATGGAGGTTCAGTTAATTAAGCAACTGATTTTGCCTTTCTTTGCAGTTCGTCTTGAAACTCTTTTAAAATTATTGGAAGTTCATCTGTGTGACTGAAATTACATAGTGGAAAATTTGTCACAGATCTTCCTCTTTTTATTTCTCTCGACTCCTTGGATATAAGATGTTGCATATGCATCTGTTTGTGAAGTTCATTGTTGATCCATTTTTGGTATGACTCATGGAAAAAGCGGCACTACAGTTATGAATGACTGACTGCTTTCTGCTGTATATAGGATTTGCTGGCTGTATTGATGAAACTAAGAGATGAGTATAACTACTGCCTCTTCTGTGGATGTCGGGTGAGTTCGCATCATTTAGTGCTTTCATTTGGTTGCTGTTGATGAAACGAGTACATTATATTACATTGTAAGCCAGCAATGTAAGCTGGAGTGCTATTTTTTGTAGTCGGCCATTGAATTTTATATGGTTAACATGTGAATACACTTATCTTCTCAGTATGGATCAAAGGAAGAACTGTTATCCAGCTGCCCAGGGACAGAAGAAGATGACCATTAGAATGCCAGGATGAAATGATTGTCCAATTGCGACCAATTTGAAGGGTGCCGCTCGGGATACAAGAGAGAGGAA
This sequence comes from Eucalyptus decipiens, assembly GCA_014182575.1. NCBI lineage: Eukaryota > Viridiplantae > Streptophyta > Magnoliopsida > Myrtales > Myrtaceae > Eucalyptus > Eucalyptus decipiens. The sequence continues at coordinate 23,114,378 of CM024619.1, forward strand.
AAACTTGCTTTTAGTCATATATTTCAGATTGATTTATCTGGTGGATTCACTGGATCTTTAACTCTGATACACCCCAAAGAAGCAATGACAAATATGTTTCGAAATCCATTTTTGTCCGTGACTGCAACATGAATCAGAAATGATGCAACCATGGCTGATTTTTGGATTATTTGCCTTTTTCGAGGCAGGGGAAGAAAGGTTGCAATTCATTGGGATTTCTACTCACATGATCCATTCCATTGGATTGTTTGGAATGTTTCGTAGCATGTACTCGAGGAGCATCAGACAGGGCTAGGTCTCCCCACGGGATTCTTGTAATCGGTTGAAATTTCACTCGTGTAACATTTAATGTGTATACGACAAAGTGGGTGTAACTTTATTTTCTTGATTGGCACTCAGATTTCGGTGTTGAGATTTATGATGTATGATCATTAGTGTCCAATCTGAATTTACGTTTAGTTAGCAGCAGAACTCTAGTATTTTATCCTGATGAGCATCCCGCGAAAAATGCCTAAATCAGTTGATACTAGCATCGACCGTTTGAACTTGATGCTTAAATGCCCTTGCTCTCTGCTGGGCTCTTCATGCTCCATCAACTAGCCAAGAAGGAATGCTAGCTTCAAAGTCAGAACTGAAAAGTACCTGGCATTCAACTCCATTTTCACTGCCAATTCCTGGTAGTAATAACTCCATCCTAGTCACTGAGAATTGACTCTGCTTGCATTAGAAGTGAAAACAGTTGCACCAAAATGACAGTTGAACAAGAATGAAAAGTGCAGCATCTTTGTTCGTTACATTGTATTTCAATGTTCTTAAGCAGGAAGAAAAGGGTAGGTCGATGCAAAGATGAGCTAAATCCAGAAAGCAGGAATCACATCAAATTCCTCTATATCCACTGGTTTGGAAAATTCTACAGGACTGGGTGCTTAGAGCGACCAATGCCTCTGCTGAGTTGAGTTGTAATCCTGAGAATGATCTTGGTCCGTGTTCTGCCTCCTGCTCTGCAGAGAGAACTCGAGGCCACTCGAGAACGGACCATTGAGAGGCTGTGAAACATGACCTAAACCAAGATCAGGGGCACTGCTGCCAGCCTCATTTACCTTCAAAGCCCATGAGGCGCTCGAAAAATTGCCGACAGCAGCATCAAGAGGATTTATTACTTGACCCCCGACTGAGGCTTGAGGACTCAGGACATCGCTGTTAAGTGCAGGACCCGACGCTTGACTTGCAGAGTCCGGTTGTTGGTTTGACAGAAGAGAGAGAGCACAGCTGGGGTTAAAGCTTTCTCCAGCAGGAATCCCGGGACCAGGAAAGCTGGTCCCTCCCACCGATGGAGACGGACCTTGAAGGAAGAGGTTATATTGATGACTTTCAGGACTGCTCTGCCACGGAGGATGTAACTGGAGCTTTTCCCGGCCCAGGGACTGGTTTCCAGGTGCCCGGTTGGATGCTTGAGGTGCGATCCATGCTTCCCTAGCAGGAGGCCCCGGATATGCACTGAAGTCCATCACAAGTCCTGCGCCTCCAGTGCTGTTATCTGCAAAGCATCAAATTATAAGCACAGATGATAAATTAACCCAACACTCAGATAGAGAGGATACATCACCAAAAAGAGAGGAAGAGAAGCGAGAGTGGCGAGAGTAGTGTGATGATCCAGGAGGTGGCTTCCTACGACGCTCGTTATGACCGGCCAACCGTCTGCGGCAACTTCTTTTCCCTTGGTCAAATTCATTAAGCTGATGGAACCTGTTAAACACGACAGAATTAGAAGCTGCAACTTCCAACAGCTATGGAAGAAGAGTAGAAGGCATAAAACACTCCGGATCATATCTGAGAATGTTTGAGCTCGGCCACATTTGCGCCGAGCAATCCAAGTTCAGCAAATTATGCACGTTTTGAGATTACAGTAACATAAAGAGTATAGCACAGATTTCACTAACTACTGAATTCTGCTAGATCACATTTTAGGATTGAAATCCGGACAAACCAACAGGCGAAACAGGATCACGCATCGTACTGCCAAAGTGAAAATTTGTAGTTTACTCTTAGAAGGAAGACAAAACAATTACCAAGAACGATCCCATTTTGCACACCAATCACCATTAGCAACTTAGAAAAGATCCACCGACTATATAAGACGCCATCCCAAGAACCCAAACAAACAGGAAGAAAACATTGAGAAAAAGCACCCCAATCAGGAAAGAAGAGTCACCCAGACCCAGGCCAAATAGAAACCAACGCAAATCAACTGTTCATAAGACTTGATCCCATTAAGAAGCAGCAGAATCACCCAATGCCCAAGTTGAACAGATTATCCAACTGTAGATACAAGCTCAGTCCCCTCCCAAACAAGAAGTAATGCAAATCAAACGGCCACATGTCGGAACAATCAACTGAATTTTCTGCTCGGTACACGGGCCTGTCCGAACGGATTGATTCCCACTCGCCGTGTTAGACTCGTCATCAACGCGACATAGAAATTGGAAATGCTGAAGGCAAAAAGTAAAGCAGATTCTTTTTCTCGAGAGTTAACCGTCCTTCAAAGAAAAAAGTGGGTTGATGATCACATCCCACGCACATGAACAGGGCCTCTCAAGAACTGAACTTTCCCACGAATTCCGCCCAAAGAGGAACCCAACACAAAAAAGAAACGAAAGACGAAAAGGGCCACCCAAACACGGAAGTAACCGAACGGCCGAGGGGGGAGACCTGCTGCACTGTTGGCAAAACCTCTGCTCGAGGCCACGGACGATGACAGTGGCCGCCTTGGAATGCGTCCCGCACACCTTGTGCCTCAAATAATAGGTCTTGACCTCGCTCAGATCCACATTGCACCCCTCCACCTGACACCTCGGCGGCTGATGGCCGCCGCCGTCGGCCCCCCTCGCCTTCTTCGGCGGCGTCCCCTGGGACCCGGACCGCGACGAGGCGGAGCCCCCCGGCTTGGCCTGGACGCCAGGGCCCACGTCGCCGAAGTGAATTTCGGGGCCGTCGGTGCTAGCAGAGGTCGGGGGCGACGATGAGGAGGAGGAGGCCGAGTGGGTGAGAGGCCGCCTCGAACCCATTATTCCCGCATGAGCAGCGCGGAAGGGCAGCACTACTCGAGCCCATCCATGGATGGGGGCGCTACCTTTATCGGGTCACCATCACTGGTCTCTCTCTCTGTTTCTCTGTGCCCGCGTTTGTGTGTTCGAGAGAGAGAGAGAGAAAGGGAGATGCTACAACAGAGGAGGAAGGGAGGACAAGAAGTGGGACATGACAGGCTGAAGGGAAGTGAAGGGAAGGGAAGGATTGAAGAGAGAGAGAGAGAGGAAGGGCTGGACTGAGCTCTGCTCTGCTCTGTTCTGTCAGCTCCAAAATTTAATGGACGGACGCAAGGCGACTTAGAGAGAGAGAGAGAGAGAGAGAGAGACACTGAAAGGGATGGCGCGGTAGGAAAAAAGATTAACTAAGAAGACGGAGGAACAGCCCTTTGCTTTAGCCCTCCTCCCCCAACCCTGAAGAGAGAGAAAATCATGGGAGTTATCGTTTTCCTTTTCTTGGTGGGACGACCTCTCTCTCTCTCTCTCTCTAGTGTAGAAAAGCAAGAACACAGCCCCCCCTGGCGTCGACAGATCAAAGATTTTAATCACTTCGCACTTAGGAAAAGCAAAGCAAAAGACCCAAAATCGAATCGAGTCTCTCTACAGCACTTAGCCCGGTCACGCATCTGGTCTCGAATTCATCATCAATTCACCCCGTATCGGGGCTCGACACCTGTCCGAGAGCGCTCTTTTGGCAAAGGTATGTGAATGCCGCATAACTTTGGTAATGTGATTCACTTTATCTACCGAATTAACCATCGAATAGAGAGGTTGTTCCAACCTTTTTTAGGTTGTGGCGGATTGGGAGGCTGAGGGAGGAGGAGGAGGAGGAGGAGGAGGACACCCGCCCACCCTCCTCAAAAGTTGATGTTAGTAGGGTTATAGGGTTGATTAATGTAAGATTAGAAGGTCTTATCATGCCGTCCTAGAAAATATTAAAAGGTTCGAATCACCTCTCGCTCGTACAAAAAAAGTGTCTTAACGATTGTTTATCTTTTCTTTGTTCTTTCCTAATCTCCTTTTAATTAAAAGATTTGAGAGCAAAAGTTAGTTATTGTATTATATAGTACTCTATTAACTCCAAATTAAGCGTCCTTCGAAAATAGGAAACTTTACGGAATAGATTTAAGTATTCCCAAAATAGCAATTTGTGTACCCTTTTGGCAAGTATTATATTATAAACTTGTCGTCTTGTGGGAACATTTCTTTTGTCAAGAAGTACGCTAATCAATTACGGATAAAAATAAGAAAAGTAGTGCAAAAAAGTTTAAACTGTGTCCATTGTAAAACATTTATTATCATTTTTTTTTGTGACATTAAAATCCCAAACTTATATTTTTGTAATACATTGACCTTCCGTTAACGAGCATCATTAAAAATCTTTTTACATAGACACTAGAAGGCCAATAGTGCTGATATGAAGTCATGTGCCTTGAGTGAAATAAAAATAATTTTTTTTTTTGCTTGAAAATCATAGAACTAATTCCCTAAAAAAGAACTCTAACATTTAGGTCTAGTGGCCGAAATTTTTTTTGTCTAAAAAACTCCAACTTTAGTTATAGTCCAAATTTTCCCTAACCATTTTTTTTGTCTTAAAAAATCCAACTTTAGTTTTAGTTCCAAATCTATCCTGAAATTATTTTTGTATAAAAGAATTATCAACTTTAACTCTATTCCCAAATTTGTCCCTGTTCAACCTTCTGTCCAAAAATCGCTGTTAATCATTCCTAATTTCCATATCAAAGAACAATTTAATTTTGGATATATATATTTTCCAAGTCACCTTAATGACGTGGATTTGTTACCAATGTGGAAATGTCATGTTAAACAACTAATGGAAGTTTTTGGATGGAAGGTTGACATGGGCAAAGTTAAGACTAGATTGTAAATTGGTGATTTTTGAAAAGAAAATTCGGAGCAAATTCAGGTATTCACTTAAAGTTTGTGACTTTCCTTTAAATGAAAATAAGTCTGGGACAAAATTGAGACTTGACTAAAGGTGCTAGTGTTTTTAGGGAATTAGACCAAAAATCATATGATGAACCTTGGCGAAAGATAAATATCTCACACGGATACAAGTTTAGAGTTTTAATGTCACAATAAATCTTTACGGTAAATTTGTCACGATTGGCATAATTTTGGATTTTTTGTCAAAAGAAAAAAATTAAAATAAATTTTTCATGGTGGAAATAATTTGGGATTTTTGGTGGATTCCCATAAAATGAGATAGTAAAGAATATTTCAAGAAAAATGAACTTATACAGTTTAGAGGCTATAGTACTTCAAATACAATTTCATTTTAGTGTCTTTTTTCTAAAACCATATTGTATTTTTAGTATTTTATTGGGTTGATTAGGTATGAGAAACACCTTTATAACCAATGAAAAATAACATTAGGTGGTGGGATATAACATCATTATTTTGATAAATAAGAATAATTCTGTATTTTCATTACAATATGCGGCTTTCGTATTTCCAATAAATATCAACTTTCACTTTTTCCATTTGAGATAATGATTAATAAGTTCTCTTCAAATTATTTTAGTCAACAGAATATTTGGGGGCCTTAAGTCATTTAGAGTTTGAAAAGAGGATGAGCCTCTCTTGTTATTATTTCATCCGGGTTTAGGAAAAGAGTTAAAACTTGTTAGAACGAAACACCTAATTTGGAAAGGCCCTTAATTTAGGAAACAACCTACTAACGTTAGATTCTCCTTCTCTTCTATTCTTCTCAAAGTAGATTACAATATGGATAATATATTTTTTTTTAAAAAGTGCCCCTAGTAAATTTGTTAAGCCTTATTGAATATATTTTGAAAGTACAAAGTTTTCCTTTTGAAGCAAATAATTAATCTAAAATGGTTACTTTATTTTTTCAAAATCGCTTGCAAAATTTGATTTTCACTTTAGTTAACTTAATCACTTTAGTTCATGTTTATTTTCATGCTCGTCATCAATGCTAATCAATATTCTAAACAATTTTCTGCTGTGTCGAACCTTTCATCTAATCCTCCACTTTCTCCTTTAAACAATACTTCCAAAAAGCAAAAGAAAAATCCCTTTCGTGTCGTTTCTATGTGACCAAAGCTTTTCCTTTCCCAAGTCACTCTCCTGGCAATGCAGCTAAGATAGTGCCTTTTACTTTTAGGCCATGAAAATCTGTCCCTCAAATGAACTTTATAAACATTTAAGAAATGAAAATTACTAAAAAGAGGGAGAAGAAAAAAAAACGTACTCATAACAACAATGATTAAGCTTCCGGGTTAGATTATGCGCGCACCGAAATGTCCAACATTGATTAAGGCCCTGTTTGTTTAATTGTGTTTCTGTTGCCTGGAACAAAAATTTTTGTTCTTTTGTTCCAAGAAATAAAAGAACAAAAAAAACAAAAAGTTTTGTTCCAAGAAACAAAAAAAGAACAAAAATGCGTTTATTTACACTTTTGTTGTCGGAAACAAATTTGGAACAGAAATAAGAAGTAGAAAAAACTTGTTTCTTGTTCTCGGTAACACTTTTTGAAGAAACAAAATAACAAAAACACAAAACTTGTTTTTTTTTTCTTCTTCTTTTTTCTTTGGCAAATGCGTTATCAAACGCGCCCTAAATGTCTATAAATTATAAAAGGTGGAAAAGATCGAACGAGAAACTGTCCAATTAACCTTAACACATTCAGTTGTGTTAATTTTGTTGTATATATGATAATTCAGTCCTAAATCACATTCAATGATGTATAGTGAAAATTGATAGACTAAACTGTTGAAATTAAAAAATTTAGGACTGACTAGACATCTGTAACAACTTTGTGGGTGTGAGGAATAGTGGGGTCAAGATTTAAACTCGACCTCCAACCCTTGATTGTTCTAAAAAATTAAACTATTATATGAAAAACGTGATTTATTATTTAGACATGGGTATCTTCATTTTTCGAATTTCACACTTTTCATATTTCAGGGGGCCTCGCTGGCATATGTCAAACCACAAAAAACGGTTTTCCCCAAGCTTCTTCGTCTCTGCTGTCCAAGGAAAGTTGGCCCGCGACGACACGACGTGCCCGATTCAAACAGATGAAGCTACCCGCGACGAGAACAAGCTCTCTCTCTCTCTCTCTCTTATTCATGATTTCGAGGCTGCCCCTGTTCTGCATCATCGATTCCATCGAAGTGAAAATAGGGGGCCCCTGCGAGTCGTGTCCCCACGTCCCCATAATAGGGGCCTGAGGCAGGCGAACGCCTTTATGAATGAATAGGTGCTTTCCAGCACAGGGGGTCGTGTCGCTCGAGCCTGGAACAAACACTGAATGAACATGTCTATCCGCCAAAAAGGTTGGCCATTTCACATTGATTTGATTGTGGAGGACCCCCCCCACCCCCCTTCAGATTTTTTTTAATATATACAAATTACACGTAACAAAGAGAAAGTATATTCATAATGACAAGCTTTTTTGTAGCTGGGTGCTCCATAAAAAGATGTATTGAGGGACTTGTTCATGAGTTTTTTTTTTTCAATATGGAAACACTGTATTTGAGCTATATGAAATACGTTTTAGTATTAATGAATGCTCTAAAGAGACTCATGAAAAGGGAGATGAGATATGTTTCCACGTCCTAAACCCATCTTTTGCCATCGCTCAATTATCTGTTGATATCGCATTTAAATGGGGAACAAACACCTTTCCAAGAAAAGCTGTCTCTCTCTTCCCACATTGCCCAGTCTCTGTCACTTCTAGCTTTGACGATCCCGACACCGGCATCCATGCACGATGGCCACCACAATGTATATTATATATATATGTGTGTGTGTGTGTGTGTGTGTGTGTGTGTGTAAATCCTTGCGCTTGTACTGTATGTGTGCGCTATTGCTTTTGCAGACAAATTGAAGCAATGATCATGCACAAGAAAAGAGTCGCTTCGGTGGTTCATTTTTTTCTTTAGTACCGTCGATACTAGGCTTGAAACTTCAGCCAAATGTCAAAAGTTAGTGGCCCAAATCAAGTTGTGAGAATACTCCACGCAATCCATCAATAAAATGCCTGATGAACTCATCAATCATGAGTTTCGAATGATAGCAATTTGAATGAAGCACATGAGAAATGGCGATAATCGATTGATTTGAAGCATGATATAAAGTTAAAGACCAAGTTAAGAAGGATCCATCAATTGGGGAAAACCGATGCTAAGAAATTAGTAAGAGTTGTAAATAATCCTTAAGAGTAGTGCAAGCTAAGGCTATTAGAGATTGTTGTAGAGGAAAATCAGAATGCATAGTAGATTGGTCCAGTTAAAGGCAAGAAGAATTAAGGAGAGACATCACCCAATCACAAGAGCAGCACGAAATAGGGAAAATCAATCAATCATTTCTAAGGATGGGACCTTTGACTTGAATTTAAATTCCAAATTAGATTAGGTTTCTTGATTGTTATATTAAATTTTTGTTTATCAAAGAACCCTAGTTAAATTTGATAATTTATTTACTTTCCTACGCATCCTATCATCTTCATTAGCAGTTCATGTTTGGTTTTAGTCGTCGAGACTTCGAGACTACAAGCATGGCTGTATGTTGTTATGATTCAGTAAAACTTCATGCAAATTCCTTGTTATTTCGGACCTACTATTTGCGTATCGTTGGTAATTCAAATCTTGAAAAGTCCTCGAGGCTTCAAGGCATACTCGAATCAATTTACTTTAGACTTGAAGTCGAATTTTACATTGTAATTAGCCATTGATCACCATCGGCTGCACTTTAATTACCAAGTAAAACATCGAGTTTCTGGCGACCATTACCTTGCAAAATTTCAAGTAACGTTTCTATGGCGACCACAATGGGAGGATATAATGTCTCGCCGAACTCCTAGGAGCATGTTTGCTGCGGGATTGTGAAGCCAACGACCGCAATAATTAGGAGTTGGGTGTAGTCGTTGGCTTCTAACCCAACATAAACCGCTAAGCCAAGGGAAGACCGAGGAAATGATAGGCCACAGTCTCAATCTACCGCTGAAAGTGCGCATGAAGTAGGCTGAGCATTGATCTAAGGTAGACCTTAGAAATGAACTGAGTCGAATACACTTAATCGATTCTAGTCTGATTCCTAGTCATAAATTTTTGGAAGTGGGTAGTAATGGTCCGGTTCTCAATTCTGGATGTAGAACCAAACTGAACAAGGGAACCAAACCGGATAACAGGATCGAGAAACCCTAATTCTCTTCTTTTAATTTTACTTTGCACCTTCTATTCTTCTTGTTGCTGTCTCTTCCTCTAGTTTTGTTCTCTCATTCTTTGCTCATCTTCTCCCACTTTTAACATTTCCTCGACGTGTATCAAACATTCAAAGCTCACAGACCTCCTGTAGATTAGTCACATAGCCATAAAAAGAAAATCAAAGATGCTTAAGCTCCGTTTCTCTGATTCCAGCAAATACATAGGTTTTCAGAGGCATTTGCATTGTGTAATCGAAGAATCGAAGTCTCAAGCAACATTCTCAATGAATAAAAAATTCCAAAAAAGAAAAAGGAATTAATCAGTTCTTAAGTAGATTCTAAAATCGAATTGAACCGATATAACTAGTTCTAAAGTCTACGGAATATGATCCAAGTTTCAAAATTAAAAACAGATCTCGACACGGTCCCGAATTACCCATTTTGGAACCACTCACCCTTGACATGAAGATCCCTTTATTTAGTTTACTCGGATCATCTTTGAAATTCAAGATAAAACCTCAAAAGGATTGCACAAAGGATTTGAGGATCATGTATGCTAGTGTTAGGGCTAAATATTCTAAGCTAGTTGAACAAACCACCTAGACGAATCATGCTCCGGTAATTTGGTAAAAGAAACCAAATATCAAGTCATAAATCACATTACAAGCTCATATGAAAATAATTGAGATTTATCGAGTTGACAATGGGGTAACTGCTTTCATGACTAACAAAGTAGTTGAATAAGTGGTTGAAACCTTAAAGCCAACCTTTGAAAAATAGAGATTCGTCGGCAACAATCTTACAACTGATGTCGGGAGATAAATCGATACCTTTGACAAAGTGTAATGGTCCGTAAGAATTCTTCATGCATTACCTTAACAGTGGACAGGTAGTTGTTCCGGCAGTGGGGGAAAAAAAGGGAAATTGGTTGGGTCCATTCCAGATTGATGTGTCCTTTTGTGGATCGGTCGTTGTCAGACTCAAGTATGGGCAAATGCGGCAAGGCCAGTGGTGACCTTAAAAACAGGAAAAAAGGTAACTTGGGGTTTCACTCGTGCCATTGTGAATAGTGTTAAGCAATCTTAAAAGATTTTTCATCATTTTTTCCTCTGTTGGATTTATTTTTTATTAAAAAAAAAAAACATATCGACTTCATATGACGTCTATTGATCTTTGAGCTGTCCAAAAAAAAAAAAAACCAACAACAAAAGGCAATCAATTCAGACATCTCTTGCTCGGGAAAGGTTCCCCCATGAGAAATATGAAAATCTAATGAAAGGGCAACTGAACGAGTAAATTTTGTGTTTAGTTGAGGTTACCGAAGAAAATATTGTATATTTTTTTCCACTAAGCAGAAAAAGAAAAGCAAGATGCCTAAATAAAGTATCGGTTAAACATCCATTTCTAGCACTTTAAATATAACATGATAAATAATTTTAATATCAGTTTCGAGAGAGATTCAAACTCAACCTAACACCAAAACTTTCTTTTTCATTTATACCCTTCAATTCGACTTTTCATTTATACCCTTCAATTCGACTTTTCATTTTTCATTTCTCCTTTTTTTCCTCCTAGTCTTGAGTATGCAGGAGGTATTTTAGTGTGGTCGTGATTGTGAAAATCACAACAAGATAATTTAATCAATATAGTTCTTCCGCACACATCTTTATTCTTCATATATAACACTATACGAACTATTTCGATTTTTATTGCTTTAATATATTATTATCATCTTAATTGGAAGATATGGGATTTTGACTTGTGGCTTATACAACCTTGAGCTCTCCCATCTTAATAGCTAGCTTTTAAGAACTAGGAAAAAAAAAATGAAGAACCTCACGTAACTGGAAAAATAAAGATTCACTGGGGATATTCATATTTGGAACGACTTTTGCTTTTAATTTTAAGCCTTACAGCTTATTCATTTTAACTTTTACACATGTAAAATGCTTGAGATCTTTTAAAATTGTTTTATACTATACGTGCATTTGAATATAAACTTCTCATATACTTTTTTGAAATTTGGACGATATATTAAATTCTGATGTGAAAGTAAAAAGATCGACTTCGATTCTTTTGAAGTCCAAACAAACAATTAAAATCTTAAATTGCCATACCCATGAATAGGTTCAAAAAACGGATTGGACATATACATTGGATTGAATGGTAAATCCCTCGGATCTAATGCCTCGTCCTTTATTTGGGAAAATACGGCAGATTAGAATGAATACACATCCAAAATCCAACGAGTTTTTTGGTGAACCCAGGATACGTTTGGACAAAATATCACAAAATCAAAGAAAAAACTCCAAAAAAAAAAAAAAAAAAAAAACCTTAATCCACTTGCAATTGATGGTTGCCCTTGTCCATCGAGATTATGACGGCATACACGATTTATTTATTACGACATGTACTTAAGCCTAACCGTGCTCGTGTTGTAATTAGATCAAACGGTCTAGAGACAAGGAGCAAATGTGTTGCTTGCAATTGACATTTTCAACTCATTTATGATATGCTTAGACACGTTTAATTGAATAGGTTAACATGCTACTCTTATCGGCACAATAGGTTTAGGTACAATTTGACATCTAATGCACATTTAGACACATATTACTTGTCTGTACATGTTTGTATCTCACATGTATCCCACTTCATAAACATGTAATGTTTGGATTCTAAAGATATGACACGATTAATAAACGTGTCATTGCTTGCCTAGGCTTAAATTCGACATGCTACATCACCATTATGGCATATGAACACATGAATTGTTCATTCTAATTGCAATCGTTACCGTGATGGTTGACGACTATCCTTGGTGAAAACTATGGTGGTTGCCAGTTGAGTGAGAGAGAGAGACTTAAACAATCACTATGACAATAGTCGCTTTTGAGAGACCATAGTCGGCATCAATATTGACGTGTTGCATGCCATCCATCAACAGAGAATAACAATATCTATCTCTTCTTCTTTTTTCTCGATAAAATCATCTCACTCTAATGTTTATTTTAAACTCAAGATCAGAGGTGTGCAAAGGAATTGGAAACCACCCGGACCGCTCAAGAACTGGTGATTCTTAAGGGAATTAGTCCGATTTTTGGTTCCAAATTATTGGAGTAAGTGGATACTGATCCGGTTCCGGGTTCCAAGTGTAGAACCACCTATAATATATATAATATATTTAATTTTTAATTTTAAAAAATAAAAATCTTAAATCCCTAGGTTCCAAGTGTAGAACCACCTATAATATATATAATATATTTAATTTTTAATTTTAAAAAATAAAAATCGTAAATCCCTAGACTACTTATTAGTATTTAAACTACTTTTGCCCACTTATAATAAGTTTAGTAAGTGTGCTCTCTTGCTTACACACTTCCTAACATATTAATATTATTTTCATTATGACATGAAGAAATGCAATAATTAAATGCAATCTAAATGACCTAATTCTAATGACATGCAATGACATTTTTTATTTAAAAATGCAATCTATCCTAGAAATTGCCTCGAGTTGCAAATATCACGCTAGGGATTTCAATCATGCGCATCAACAAATATATCAAATAAGGAAACGGAATTTTCGGAAATCAAAATAGACAAAATTTTCACCTATTCCGAATATTGGCTCCCAAATTCCGATCCTTGAACGACTACGGCTACTCGCAACGTGATATGGTAATGCTCGGCGAGGCTCACAGCTCGGAGTTGGATGTCGGGACTGGATTTTGGTGGTGTTGCGGCTTGAATGGACAGCAATTCGTCGTTGGGCGTGGCACGGATCAAAGCAGCAATGGCGTCACGGAGGACTCAAGTGAGGCAATGGAACTATGTCGGCAAGGGTGGCATCCGACTTGCGGGATTCGTGAGGGTCTTGGACGCGCTGTTGCGGCGGTCACGTGAAGACGATGCAACGAAGATGGAGTCAAGGTTTTGCGGGCAGCGTCGTTGAGAGACTCTCTAGTGCGTGCCGTTGATTCTCGCGGATTCTCCTTCAAGGCTTCTTCAATGTATAGACGTCTAATCTGCAGAAGAAGGATTCTCCAGTTTTTATCTCACGTGTTTCCCACTCACGTCCCCCCTCTGCACCTCTTCAGAATTTCAAACAATCCCCTTTTGACTTTTTTGGCTGCTCCTCCGAAGACCCCCGACGAATGAACCCCAAACCAAAAGGAAAAATCTCCTCTTCTTATGTTCAAATTTCTGATCTAAAAAACAGAGAAGAACCCCTGGGAAAACTTTTCTTTTGATTTTGACCTAAAACTCGAGAAAAGCCCCGTGTATTCAAAGTGTGTGACCTCCCAAAACCCTATGCGTTTTAATCTATTTATAGGCCATGGATTAGGGTTTTAATCGATATCCACAAAGATTTTTCGAACGCAATATTCCTTCACCAATTTTATTCAAGATTGTGATAAAATTTTTCTCTAAATCCAAATCTTGTAAAGATAAATCGCAATATCATCCCTGTCACATATGCCCTATCCCAAAAAAGATTCATATCTCGAAAAAAATTTAAAATATTATATTCCCACGAGATAATTTTTAATTATTAAAAAACATGGGCTTTGGCCAACCTGCTCGCTTCATGGGCCTGATCCATCTAATTCGAACTCATCCACCACCGGTCCAATAAAATGCAAAAAATGCAAATAACAAAAATAAATGCAACCTATATCTGTATGTTATGCAATTGATAAAATTAACCCCTAATTCCCTATGCAATAAATAAATAAACTAAATCGCCAAAATTTAGGTGTCACCATGCCCCTCTTTGAAGGTGAGCTCGTAGAGGTTGCATTCAAAGACAAATTGAAACCTAAATTTTGACCATGCACATGTAATTGAATGACTTGATTTTTGATTTTTGATTTTTGATTTTTGATTTTTGATTTTTGATTTTTGATTTTTTTTCGGAAAATGAATAATATTTTAAAATGCAATTAATATGATGCATGAAAATGCTAATGCAAATGCATGATGTGAAAGGAAAGAGCGTACCTACAATTACTTACCAGTCAGTGCGGTAAAGTATCTTGAGGTACATGATAAATCCCTATTTACTCCACAAGTACCTAACTCTCACTCAGGTTCCTTGAAGAGTGTAACAGGTAATAGGTTGAGACATTGAGATTGAGAAGAACATTCACGTCCAAAGTGAAATGTTCAAAGAATTGAGACATCCAGATCCAGACTGAGATGCCAAGATTTTTGAACTCAAAATACCTAGATCCAGACTAAGGTATAATGAGAGGGATCGAAAAACATTCACATCCAGAGCGAAATGTTCAACGAAAGAATTAAGACATCCGAGATCCAGTGAGATGTCAAGAGTTTTGAATTGAAATACCTAGATCCGAGACTAAAGTATAACGAAAAATGTCGAAAAACATTCACATCCAAAGTGAAATATTTAGACGAAAATAATTAGGACATCCAGATCCCATCGAGATGTCGAAGTTTTGGAAATCGAAATACCTAGATCCAGACTAGGTATACGAGAATAATTGAAAAACATTCACATCCAGTGAAATGTTTGAATGAAAATAATCAAGACATCCGGGCCCGGATCGAGATGTCAAGAGTTTGAGACTCGAAATACCTAGATCCGACTAAGGTATAACGAGGAAGATCGAAGAACATTCACATCCAGTGAAATGTTCTAACGAAAATAATCAAGACATCCGGGTCCAGACGGAGATGTCATGATTTTGGAAGCTCGAAATACCTAGATCCGGACTAAGGTATAACGAGAAAGATCGAAGAACATTCACATCCAGTGAAATGTTCAACGAAAGAATGGAGACATCCGGATCCAAACCGAGATGTCTAATTTTTGGAAAATGGTAAAGAAACTTACCTGGAATATTTTACCTTCAAGGAGGGTAGAGTGATCCAAAGTAGTTAATGTTACATATCCAGGACTCGTACCTTTCTACGGTCGCCTAGCATTGCAACATTGATTATCCGACCGGGACTCGAACTTCTCTTCGATCGCCCGAACGAGGAAAACTTCGGGGACAACTCCGTCGAGTCGAGTGTCGGTGCATTTGAGAGGGAAATACCTATACAATGACAAGTATTTAAGGTATGGAGGGAGATATACTTACCTGGTATCATTTTTGTTCCTGGGGAAAATGTCCTCTGCAAAACATGACCATAGGAGAAGCAATATGCATTTGTGATCACAAACATGCATTAATTTAAGGGAGGTTCATGCACTATGATTTATATCAAGCTTGCATCACCTAATTTCCATTGGGAAAGATTTCACAAAAAATGTTCCAATCTGAACACATGAGTGTCATGGTTGTGCCAAATGGGGAAACTTCTTGGTCTGAAAGGACTTTTCACTCATCCTCATTAAAATGGGTTGTTTTATCGACCTTTGATGCAGGATTTTAACGGTCACTTCATCTCACCATCGTCATGCCGAACAAAGGTCCGAGTAATCTCGCAAGTGGTACGAACTTACCAATCTGAGAGGTCTTTAACAGGGACCGTAATGCGGGCTTGGTCAATGGCTTAGCAAAGGAGACTCTTTGAGTCGAGGCTATTGAAAAATGAGTGATATTTCACAATCATCTTGGGGTTTACAAGCCAAGAAACATAAGAAATGAAGCAGAAATTATCTTACTCGCACTTCTTCAAGCGATGCTTCCAAACATATGAACTTTTACGTTAATTCAAGTGCCCTAATCTGAAGAGACTTTGTAAGGGACGTAACGTAGGTTGGGTTCATGGGTTGATAAACGAAATGATCATTTGGCTCAAAAAGTGTTTATGGGGTCAAAGTTGGTGATCATCTTGACATTTCCAACAATTTTCATCCCCATTATTGAAGATTTTCTTCACATCACGACTCCACTGATTGTAACATCTCAATATTTGAGCCCTCTTTTTTTTTTTTGGGTACCACCTTGTTGGAGATACGACTCACTTCATCAAGTGTTTGATTTTTTTCTTTGGGCATTGGCCTTGCTTTTACCGAGCACACTTTGCTTTTTGATGCCCCATTTTTGCACACTTTTTTTGGACAAAGTCTCCATTTATATTAGCATTGTAAATCATGCTACTTGAGTGGTTTGATTTTCTTTCCTTGCCCCAATGTGGGGGATGATCACCAACTGGGTTTAATATGAAATGAATTCATAGGCTCAATGGGGCTATGCAATGGATAAAGTGTATAGGATAGAGAAAGAACTGCTCTTCGTCGTCCTAAGGCACTTTAAATTATCGTACAAGTCACACTGTAAAAGCAATACCCGAAGATTGATGCAAGTGTGAGTAAGAAAATTCCTATCATTCATTTCAAATCTTGTCCCAGTATAGGACGATCTTGACAGGGGATAATTTAAAAAACTTTTCATGTGTGTGGGCTCAAAGGGCTGAACAATAGATATACCGTAGTGTTTTGGGTAGCAGAAGAAACCGCCTCTCATCACCTTGGTTAACGTACCCTTTGCGAGATCACCCTTTTTCTCATAGGCATGGAATTTTTCACACAACTCACGAGGGTCTGTGTATACGGAATAGGTTTGCCTTTCATCATTCCAAAGTATCCCATTTCACATATTCAATCCATCTCACACAATTCATCAAGGAAGAAAAATGCAAGATTTGCAGCAAATTTGAACAATTCAATTCACGAGGAAATTTACTCATCGTAGAAATGCTTGCAGCTCAAATCATGACATGGCAAATTCTATCATGGATAATACTTCTTGAAAGCATTAGAATTTACTTGGAGTTTGAAAACTCACGACCATCCATTTCTGCTAGAATGGCACCTCTTGGAAGTACCTTCCTTACCACATATAGGCTGTAATTTGGAGCAAACTTGCTCCTAAGATCTTCCACCGGAGAGTGATGGTTCTCTTTTACTTGCCCCAAATCTTTTTTCATTGCAAGTGCACTTTAGACCTGTTTATCACAAGTCAAGTTTATGATCATTGAAACTTGATACGCTATTCTCAGATGTCCCTTGTCATAATGAGTTGTAGAATTATGCTCTGAGACAAAACGCAAATGAGTCAGACAAACAAACAGGTTTAATCTGCTACAAGTTTTGGGAAAATGTTTTTTTTTACAATGAAATGCTTTTACAAGAAGGGAATTTCCTAAAGAGAGCTAGAAAAATAGATATCCTAGTAAGATCAAATTTCCTAGATATGAATTGAAAACAAATTCTCCAAATTTTTTTATTTTCCAAATGATTTATTGCATGGCAATTTCCTCATTTCATTCTTGAAAGGAATTAGATCAAATGACTATCCTAGATTGTCATGGACAGACCAAAAGCATGACAAAATAAATTGCATGGTATAGGGATTGAAGACTTACTTCACCAAATAAATGGCAATCACATAGACATGCACATGAGATGTGAGGTTCGATTTCTACTCTAGACAGGATTAGCAAAGTGAAGCCACAAGGATGATCGAGACTAGCCACGGGCGTGTGGACTATGTCGGGTCCTCATGACTCGGCTTGGTCAAAGAGCCGACCGGAGTCGCGGGCATGCGGACCGAGGTGGGTACTCTTGACACCATGAAAGAAATTTCGGGATTGAGATGGGTGACTCGTACCGCGAGCATGCGGTCGAAGTGGTATCCATCTCAATACCATCCTAAATAATCCTATGCGGCCCAGGTCCGGCGGCAGGTTGTGTGTGCAAAGTGTAGTGGTTTATGCAAAGCATGCATAGCAATTTATATCAAACAACACTTCATATATGAAAGTAAACCATATATTCCTACACCTCCCTACATAACAAAAGTTAGCAAACACTTCCCCTTATACCCCCCAATCTGCAAGAACATTTAACACCTAAATGTTAGGGACGTACCTGGAATCCTCGCTGCCAAACAAAAGCATTTTTTCAAAAAAGAAAATTGGCCTAAGTCCACTAAGAATTTCAACTCAACTCCCCAGCGGAGTCGCCAAGCTGTCGCGACCAAATTTTCGGGGTTTGGACCACCTAGGGTTTGGCTAATGGATTGTTAAGCCTAGACTTAACTCGGGCTCTCCCAAGCCCATACCAATTCGCGATTTAGGTTCAAGTTTTTAACATGCAATTGATTTTCAATTAGGAGTCGCCACTAATCTATTTTTTTGGTGGGTCGATTAGAAACCCAAGTAAAATAACGGGAGAATTATTTTACTCCTACGAACCAGAGATTATGGGTACGGGGACTTGGTTATGCTAGAATTCTCTAACGCCCTTTCGGTACCTTTCTTTTTATTTTGAAAAATGTTTGTGCAAGCAATTTGGATTGATTTTAAATCTATTTTCCTAACATGTGAGGTGTTCACATGCGGGTGCGCAAACCACCAATTTAACACCCAATAAAGCAATTAAATTATGCAGAACTTACCTCAAAGCAACGAAAGCATCTGCAGTGTTAAATTAAAATCCACATCAACAATCCTAGATATGGTTTTTAATTAACAAGCAATTACTCAATTTTATGTTTTCGCTTTTCTTAATGAAAATCATGCGATGCATTCTAATAATCTAATATGACATGGCAACATGACCTAAACTATATGACATGAAGAAATGCAATAATTAAATGCAATCTAAATGACCTAATTCTAATGACATGCAATGACATTTTTTATTTTAAAAATGCAATCTATCCTAGAAATTGCAATTAATTTATCCTAAGACAAATTTTATGAAATTTGAAATGATCTAGCTAGATTAAGATTCTATCTAATTTAAACTAGGGATTAAGTCATATTAAATCCTAATTTAAACTAAGACATTATCTAAATCTAAAATGCAATTTATCTAAAAAGATGATCTAAATTTAAAATGAAACATGCAATTCTAATCTAATATGCACAATGATTTTTTGTGTTTTTCTTTAAGAAATTCGAAATTAAAACTAACACTTAATTGAACATGCAATTCAAATAAAAACTAACAACCTAAATGATTGCACTTTCTTTTTTGGATTTTTTATTTAAAAATTCGAAATAAGATTGCGATTTTAAACCTAAGACTAGGAATATTCTAAAGCAAATCTATTCCTAACTCAAGTATTTTTTGGATTTTTCTTTTACGAAAATAAGATTGACTCAACTAACTTGACGATGGCAAATCAAACAAGATAAGATTGATATCCAAAAATTAGCAAACCATATCTCGTGCATGAAATCGGGTTGGCCAATTTTAAATTAAATCGCAAATCGAATCTCGGGCTTGAGATTGGATTGTCGATTTTGTAAGAGATTGCGAGTCGGATTTCGGGCGCGAAAATCGACTGTCAATCCCTAATTCGAGAGCTCCTCGAGTTGCAAATATCACGCTAACCAATCGTGCGCATCAACAAATATATCAAATAAGGAAACGGAATTTTGGAAATCAAAATAGACAAAATTTTCACCTATTCGAATATTGGCTCCCAAATTCCGATCCTTGAACGACTACGGCTACTCGCAACGTGATATGGTAATGCTCGGCGAGGCTCACAGCTCGGAGTTGGATGTCGGGACTGGATTTTGGTGGTGTTGCGGCTTGGATGGGACAGCAATTCGTCGTTGGGCGTGGCACGGATCAAATCCATGGAATCAATATTTCGTTCTCTCTCTAGTGCGTGCCGTTGATTCTCGCGGATTGATTCTAAGCTCCATTTTTCGAAAACCATCTTTAGTAGACGGTTTCTAGATCTAAGGTGGGAACTAAAACTCATGCAATAAATAAATAAACTAAATCGCCAAAATTTAGGTGTCAACAACCATCTTTAGTAGACGGTTTCTAGATCTAAGGTGGGAACTACTCACTCAAACCACACTTACCCCTACTAGAGTTGATCAATGAGTTGGAGGCTCGTCTGGACACGAGAGACTTGGAAAGTAAAGCCTGGCCCGCCCAAACTTGGCCTGGGACGGCCATGTCTAATGATCACCTCTAATTTAAACCACTCCTAAATTTGGCCTCAAACGTTGGCGAAACATTCTAATTAGATTGCATAAATTTGATAGAATCAAGGGGTGTTTTATGTTAGACAAGAATGTGAATCTCGAAGTCATTTGTTCTTCTTCTGTTTTTTCTCCAAGCAGAGGCTAGGAGCATGCCTTGAGGCTCCCAAGCCATAGCAGGTAGGGGTGTGTAAAAGAACCGAGATTCACCCGGAATCGGTGGTTCTTAAGGGAACCGATCCGGTTCTTGGTTCCAATTTATGGGAACTAGTGGGTACCAGTCCGGTTCTCGATTCTATGGGCAGATCCGCCCACTCGCTCACCTAGACCGGATTGGTTATATTATAATAATATAATAATTTTTAATATTGAAAAATTCGAAATTAGCAAATTTAAAATTTAGGGCTCCAATCACAATCTTGTTTCAATTCACTACTCTTCCACTCCATCTCGTCTCTCTAAGTTCAAAATCTCTTTGATCTCCCTCTTTTTCTTCGATTCACCTCTGGATCTACTCATCTTCCTTTGAGTCCTAGTCCAAACTTGGCGAAACAGTGAGTTAATTCTCTTTTCCTCTCTCGAACTTGACCTCTCTCTCCACATCGTCGCCACCTCTGTATTTATTGTCACTATCATCCTCTTCGTTGTTGGACTCGTCCTGCTTCTACCTCCCATTTTCCTTCTCCCCCTCCTCAAGCTTTTCCCATCATCCTCATCTTTGGGGATGGGCGAACTCTAGGTTTAAGAATGGCTCATCATCCCAGTTGTCCTCCTCGTTGTCGATCTCGAGGGAGGAGTGGGAGATGACGGAGGCGGTGGCCAAGGTGGTGGTGGTGGTCGAGATAGAAGCGGAGCAAGGGTTGCGACTAGTTGAAGGCGAAAAGGGGAAGGCGTGGAGGTTGGACCGGTTTTATGGATCTACCCGGGAACCAGACCGAACCAGTAGACCGATTTTCGGGTGGATCCATGCAACTAGCGGGCGGTTTCTGGTTCCAATTTTTTGGAATCGGTTCTTAGCGAGCAATTCCCGGTTCTAGGTTGGAAACCGCCTGCGGGACCATACATACCCCTAATAGAAGGCATGCAAAGGAAGCTTTTGGCGAGATGAAAGGAAAAAGTTAGCTTTTGAATTCCACCGTCAATTATTTGTGGAGGGAAATGAACTTTGGGGTTTCATGACAACTGGCCCTTCGCAACCAAAAAGACTTGTAGCTTCAGCTTTGCTCTCTGTCACTGTCAGAGTCACTTTCACTCCATTGCTGGAGGAGCATCCATCCTGGTCACTTTTTACCTTATATAGGATCTCAAGCCTTTGCAATCAATTGTGGGTTTGGATGGATTGACTCCTGTTCTCTTGAGTCTTGATTGGTACAGCTTTGGTTTAAGGTTGATGGTTTAACGTTGATGGGTTTACTTCCGCAGACACTAATTGGTATAGGAAATTGAATTTTTTTCTTCTCTCTATTTTCGTGAGTGCGTGCGTGCGTGCGTGCTTATGCAGCTCTCCTTGACGTTCTTGTTCTGCAATACATTATTTGACATGTCAAAAAGGAGAAATTGATTGGTTTTCGTACAGATAAATCAAGCCTACACATCTCACTCTCTCTCATATAAAGTCACAGTTTTGTCATTAGTAAAAAGTGTTTTTTTTTTCCTACACAGGTCCAGTGTTTCACAAATTCAGAATTGTCAAAGCTTTGTTAGCAAAATATTCATATATCACGTAAAATATGTGTTGTTAGATAATTTTCTATAAATCTTCACCTCCCCTACATTGTGAACTTATAAATACTCATTCTTTTTTGGAATAAAATGAATTGTCTACATATAGAAATTACGATGTACTATACTCAGAGAAAATCATTTTAATTTTTAACTTACTTCATATCTTTTTATTAGTCGATTAATGACATAACATATCGATCATTATGTACATACAAAAATATAATTATATAACATCATACCCATGCAAATACTTAAAATACTTATATTATTACCTCATTAAAAAGCACATTATAATAACAAAATGCACTTATTAGGTACAATATTTCGTAGGGTTTTGTAGATTTAAAATTTAATCGATCATGTTTTGACTTGCAAGTCTTTCTTATTTATAATAAAATCGATGTAAACTCATGATAACACGGTTGTTAATTCCAGTATAAGAACTCCAAGTAGAATATTTATTAAGTGAAGTACCTTTAGAATTGCCAAAGTACAAAAAAAAAAAAAATTTGAAAGAAAAATCACTTGCAATTTCCCTGATGTCATGTTGATTATTATTATTATTATTTTATTTTTTTTGGTGAATCGAGAAAGATTTTCTAATATTTTATACCTAACGTGTTTGGTCCACACCACACTGATGTAGCAATGGCAAGACATTCGGGGAACACAATGATAAGTGGTGTTCAAAAGTGGGGGCCGCCCTTCCGGCCCCACCACACCTTTGTTTGCTTTCCACTGTCTCTCTTCCTCAATTCCAATCTTCAATCTTCGCTCAGAATCACTGAGGGCCACCACAAACTTGTTGTCACTTTGCTTTGCTTTTTGTTCTTGATATTTTCCACCTTTTCCTTTCCTGAAATTCATGGAAGGAGTTAAAAGTAGAAAATCACACTTGGAAAAAGAGGAGAGCTAGAAAAAGAGGGAGAGAGAGATAGAGAGAGGCTCTTTTGATGGAGAGAGTTTTCAGAAGGAAGCCTCAGCAGTTTCTGATACTCTAGAAATGGTCAGAAACTTCGGCAATTTCAGAAACTTCTCTGATAATTTCTGATGGGACATGTTATTTTGAGTCACTTTGCCATAATCGATACGAAGGGTCAATCTCAGATTTGTCAAGCCAATCAAGAATTAAGGGCAGAGTTCTATTTCTAGGGTCCTGATGTTTTTTACATGGCCAAATAACCCAGTCATTGTATGCATTCTCAAAATTTTCCACATTCAAATTTTAGGCATCTGCTTGATCGTGGGTTTGCAGGATTACTGCTCAAGTAGTCAGATTTGAGGCCCAAGTTATAGTTCAGGTGCGAAATCAGGGGATCAAGGATTATTTGTATATCCAATCTCTTACCCTACTTCGCTCGTTTCTATGGACGACGATATTGAGCACTCAATACTCTTATAGCATTCTGATAATTTTCGTAGAATAGGCCGTTAAGAGGGGGGCTTAAGGAAGTTTTTGACGTTGGGGCTTTGGTTATACGACCATGCTTCCCTCAGTATATACCATCAGGAAAACATAACCTGCCCCGCTAATCTGGGTTCGATCTACCTCTACTTGTTTGGAAGGATGTCGCGACCCAATTTTTTCGGGTTTACCACCTAAAACTAGGTTAATGGACTACTAAGCTTTAAACTTAGCTTGGGCTCTCCTAAGCCCATACCAAATCGCGACTTAAGTCTAAATTTTTAAACATGCAAGAAGTTATTAATTAGGAGCCGCCACTAATCGGTTTATGGTAGGTCGATTAGACACCTAAGTAAAATAAAGGGAGATTTATTTTACTCCTACGAACCAAAACTAAGGGTACGGACTTTTTGTTTGTTACAGAATTTTCTAACGCCTTTCGGTACCATTTTTTTTAATTTTTCAAAATGTTTTGCAAGTTAAAATGATTTATTTTAACTTAAATTACTATCATGCAAATGGTGACCACACGGTCTTCATCCATTATTAAAACATTCAAATAATAAATTGCATCATACAAAGCAAGCAATCATTTTTTGGGATTTTCTTAGAATTCTTTTATGAAATGCATTTTAACACTAAATGACTTAATCTTATTAATGTGAAAATTCTAATTAAATGGGTCTATTATGCAAACTAGTTATTATGCACCTTATGACCTAACTTTACTAATAAATTCTAATTAAATGATCATATTATGCAACTAATTAACATGCACCTAGATTTTTGTATTCGCTTTTCTTAATGAAAATCATGCGATGCATGTTAATAATCTAATATGACATGGCAGCGCGCCCTAAACTATATGACATGAAGAAATGCAATAATTAAATGCAGTCTAAATGACCTAATTTTAATGACATGCAATGCAATGCGATGTAATGACATACAAAATTATTTAAACTAAAATGACATGCAGCATATAATTTAGTATGCGAGTTATATGTCATGCGACATTTATTAAATGACATAGACGAGGAAGTTCTAATTAAATGAACTTAATAAAAACTAAATGACGTGCATTTGATATTTCTATTTTTAAAAATGCAAAAATGATCGGCTAGATTAAAATTCTATCTAATTTAAACTAAGGATCAAGTCACATTAAATCCTAATTTAAACCAAGATATTATCTTAATCTAACATGCAATTTATTTAATATGCAATGACGTGCAAAGAATACCCTAATTCAACATGATATATGCATGATAATTTTTTGTGCTTTTATATTAATTTCGAAATTAAAATTTCACATGTAATTTAAATAATGATAAAACCAACAACCTAAATGAATGCATTTTTTGTTTTTTTTGTTTTTTTGAATTCGGAATAAGATCCATATCCTAGATATGCAAGATAATAAGGAATATACCAAAACAAACTGAATCCTAATTCAAATATTTTTAGATTTTTTGGTGGTTTTCAAAAACAAGCAATTATCATTAAATCTAAACAATCAAGATATTCAATCAAATAAAGGATTAAAATAACCGAAAAAAATAACCTCGTAATGTCTCACAGATTAAATTAATGATTATTCTAACCCTAATTATCACGACAAAGAGTTCAAAATAACTAAAAATCCGATCCGAATTCTTACGGATCAAATTAATAATTATATTGATTCAACACTTAAAATAATATCGACAGAACCAAAGAATTAATATAATTAAAAAAATGACCCGACATCTTACGGTCAAATTAATAATTACAATAATTTTAGGATAACTCCTGCCGATAATGCCTACAATATCCATAACCTAAAGGTCAACTCACAATATTCAAACTTAAACAATAATACCAAAACTAACTAAAAATAAAGTAAAATAACATAAAATAAGAGAAATAAAAATGAGCAACCTAAGGAAAAATGGGGTAGCTAGTTCGTCGGCGGCGGCTGGAGGATGACCGGCGTCGGAGCTCCGGCAAGGGCAGACCGGCGCGCAGCGAGGGAAGAGCAGCAGCAGGCAGGGGCTGGTGCAATGGCGTGCAATGGCCTTGCTGGGTCGGAGGACTGCTGCCGGAACGAGCAGAGAGCTGCTGTGGGAGCGTCGCTCGGAGGAGGGGCGTCAGACACCGGGCGATCGCGGACAGAGGCGCTGCAGGGACGTCGGCAATGTGGCAGCGAGGCGATGGCGCACGCGGCGACGAGCAGCGGTGAACGGAAGGCTCAAGATCTGTTGTAGAAGGTGATGGTGTCGGACCAGAGACGGTGGACCGGAATCACGAGCAGGTGGGTCGTGACGGTGACGCGGTGGTGGCGGGTCGCAGCGGTGTTGTCCCACGGGTGTGTAGCGGCTCGGCGTTCAGTTCTGGCGTCGTGGGTCAGCAAGCAGAGCAACAACGGCGACTGGGCAGAGGTGCTGGCGCGGTGGCGTCGCAGATCTCGGACCGGCGGGAACGGCAGAGGCGGAACAGGGGCGTCGTGGCTGGTACAGAGCAGCAGCGAGCAGGCGTCTGGTCCGGCGGAGGCGGATGGCGCTCGGCAGCGACGTCGGGGGCAAGGCACGGCAACGGTGCTCGCGGTGGCGCAGCGACGTCGGGCTTCGGAGGGAAGACGCGGGCGATGGGTGTGAGAGGAAGAAGATGCACAGTGATTTTTCTTCTCTCCTCACCTGTCTCTCACGTCACTTCTCTGTCTCTTCTCTCAGCACTTTTTACTGACTTTTCCTTTTTTTCCTCTTTCCGCAGAAGCTTTTCCCTTTTTTCTGCTCTTCTCTCTTGACCTTTTTTCTAAATTTTTTTCAGAAGCCCCCATAAAGCAAGAACCGAACCTCCTATTTATAAAGTGAAAATCCCAGTCGGTTCTACGTACGAAGATTTGCGTATATTGACCTAATCGCTAAGGATCGTCCTTCGAAACGGAGAGATTTGCTCAACCAAAAATCGGCTCCAAAATCTAAAGTCATCTGTTAAAATCTTCTGTACGATTCACTCGATTATGAAGATTTTATATACTGACTCAGCGATTGAAGATAATTTGAAATTTTTGTGAAGGTTTTCCAGATAATTCACCCAAGATAAAGCTCCATTAACCAACCTTAAAATCTTTCGAAACCTCCATCCGCAACAAAATATTTTAGAAAATTCCCAATAATTTCACCACCTATTGTTAAAGATAAGATTACAGTGCGATTTTTTTAATTTCCAAAAATTATCATAATATCGCATCAAATCTTAAATTTTCACAAGATAATTAATTAAATATAATGACGGGCTTGGGTTAATTTTCTTCATGGGCTTAGTCCAGCCTGTTAACTTAAAACCCAGAAAACACCAATTCGACCCATCCGCCACCATGGCCCAATAAACAAATGTAAAAATGCAAATTAAAAACAAATGCACCTAAATTCATATCTTTGCAATTAATTAATTTTTTTAATGAATTTTTTTAGATTAAACCCTAATTTTTTAATATTTATATGGCCGTTAAAATTTAGGTGTCAACAAAGGAGCATCATTTTTAGATGGGAAAATTAAAAAAAAAAACAGGAGGCTTGCTTGCGCTTGTCTAATCTCCTTCAATCATCTCACGCTCTCGATCTAATGATACATCGACATCAATCTTTTTTTCAAAGTTTCTGCTTGCTTCGCTCGCAATTTCCACAAAGATGAATCAAACTTCATCGCATTGACAACACTGACGATTGACAAGGCCAGTTCTTCCCCTCCCATCGATATGATCAAACTAAAGCAATGGAAGAATCATATGACTACCGAGTGCTTATCAGCAAGCGATGTTGATTTGGTAATGGCAGTAACAAGACCTCGGCCATTGTAGTGCCCTTGTAGTTGTAGCACCACAAAACGGCATATCCCCGAGAATGGTACCCAATACACTGGCCCAACTCCAACTCCAGCGAGAGAGCTCAGTAATGAAAGAAGATGCAGGCAACAGTCCAAGTCCTCACAAAACAAGCAACATCAACCTTTGCATTTCTGCAGCCCATAGCAAGGGCTGACTGATTCATATAAGCTATGCAAAGCATTTCCTCCCGTATGCGAATCGTCAAAGTCAATACGTTCACATGTATTATGTACTAATCCAGTTTTCATTTGTTCATGCTGTCATATGCTGCCTCAAGTTCACCTTCTGTCTAGATTCTGTAGCCAATTCAATATCTCAGTACGATCCTATATGGAGGCCCAAAACTCAAGGTGCTCTCTTGCTACATCTCACCAATTGGTGGCCTACTTGACCCCTATCTGAGGTGAGGCTCTGACCTGTACACCAAAAAGGGTTCATGCCAACAAACCAAACTGATGCGATCTCAGCTCCGAGGCATTCACTTGGCTTGCAGATCCCCATCACTCTCATGTTCAAATTCAGTAGTGACTTGACCACCAATTCATGTGATGTTTTCTGGCCTCCCAAACACCCTGTTGCTGAATATCTGAATATCCTCACCAGGGGGGATGATTCCAAGAGTTCCAATCCATAAACACAGGCTTCTTATCATAAAAAGCACATGAAAGCAAAAAGCCCCTCAGCAAGATAGTAAAGTGAGCTAGACTAATTACAATTACTTTTGATCAGAACAGCACCTTCATTCAGTCCATTGGAGAGAGTAACTCTAATGTGACCATCATAATCCTCCTCACTTCATGCAAAAGAAATGAACATTTATGCTAAAGCGCATGATTAATCCTCTGATTCTGTCTTTTGTTATATCTGGGTATTTGACATACTAGTTTCAGATGTCATTGAACATAGGCGACAGTACATGAATGACAGAACTACGAATGCAGCTGCCAGCGAATAGCCAGATGAGAACTTTCAGAAACAGAAAACATGTCCGCTTAAAAAGAGAAAAAGAAATTGGTAGCATCTCTAGCAATAATTGGCTGTCCGCATGAAGAAGAATGCAAGCAATTGACAATCTAGCAACTTACAATAGCAACAGCATTACTCGGCTTGTGGGTTTAACTTTCTAAGTACTTCTTCTAGTCAGATGCTCGTTCAAAATACTTATTTGGTGAAGCTTATTCAAACATCGTCCTATCATTACTGACTAGGCGAATTCAAGTGGATTTCGGCATTAAAGTCATGCATCCCGAGTTCAATCACTTCCTAATTCATGCATACAAATGAATAAGCTGAATCCAATGAAAGAAAACACACTTGGTCAAGAAATAAAGTTGCAGACCAGAGTGCATGACAGAACTACAATATGATAATTACGCCTGAAGCACAAGTGTAGTAGAGTAGATCAATGCAACAGGCAGCAGTGGAATTCTCCATTCCAAAACCTTAGAGTCAAAATTATCCATTTCTGAAAAATGAAACTAGCCAAAAGAAGAAGAGAACTTATAATCATAGAACAAAATCATATGAAAGCCATCGTAGCCTCAAATCTGGGAAGAAGATCAGAAATTATAGCAAGTCAAGTATAATCTCACTTGCACTCAACCCCAGCTTCAGCAGCACGGCGTGGCTTGTTCTTTCGCCTATTCCCATTTGTTCGGTATCCAGCGAATTTGACTGCATCATTGGCACCTGGTTTAGTTTTGATACCATTTTCTTCTTTGACAGAATCTATACTGTCTTTGGCTTGTGAAGACCTTTTCCTCTTCCTTCCATTTTCAGTGGCAGCCTCATTTTTCACATCCTTCCCAGAGAGTGAATCTTTGGTGAGCTCAACAATTTCTTCTACCTTATCAGTTTCGTGATCATTGACTTCAATATCTTCCTTCACTGGCTTCTGTGGCCTTCCCGTTTTCTAATTCTCGGAACCTTTTCTTCTTCGCCGCTCCCAGGATCTTCACGAGTCACAAGTGTCTGCTTCTTTCCTCTCCCTCTGACTCTACCCATGAGTCAATTTAGCAGAACCTGATGCCCAGTTTTGAAATATTTCTGAAGAGCAAGGAAAAGGCCACACTCACGACTACTACAAATGTAAAGATACAATCTCTTCTCTTTCAGGGACAAGGGGACATACTTGAACTCAATAAATGCAATGATGTGCACCAAATAGGCATACTAGGTACAAAAAGGAGAACATTAGCATTCTCGCAAATCTTGTACAAGATTTTATGTATAAGCATGTAAAAATTTAGCTCAGCTTGAAATAATCCCAACAAAAGGTAAAAAAATAGGGTTGAAACCCTGCGCCATAAACTGCCAGCCACTGAAAGAGCACCAGATTTTAAAGTCAATTAAACAATATAAACGACTTAATCAGAGTCCTGACACAAATCACAAAGTATTGTCTGCTGCTCACAAAATGAGCTTCGTATCAGACAAATCAAGAACGGAACTTTAGGAAATAAAATTATCTTCTCAACAGCCACAACGCGGAAAAATTGTAAAAGCATCCCACCCTCATGCTCGTTCTTATCATATACCAATCCGAAACTGAGATTTGCAGAGCCGAGTACTCAAAGTAGAACTTGAACTAAAAGTCATTTCTCCACTAAATATTGTCAAAACCCGGGGCTAACTATTCGAAACAAGAGAAGGCAAAAACCCAGATGAAAGAACCCTCCTCTCTGGTGTCTTAAGTGTGTAACCGATAGAAACACCCGAGTAGAAGTTTGAGCCAAAGCTCCCGAGATAGAAGCATAACAAAAAACAAAATCGATTTGATCTACAAGTCACGTTCTTCAAGATTCAATATGTTTTCTCCTCAGCAGCCAAACAGTAATCATTCCACATAGCCATATTTGAAGCGTAAAAGCACGAGATAGAGAGCTGACCGTATTTCTTTATGAGGATGAAGCAACAGCTGCTCTGTGCATCTTCAAATCCCAAGTTGATCTGCCGAATCTGGGTGCTCGATCAAGAACCGATTCCAATCACCAACCCCAGCTGGGTGCGTGCTCTGATGGGTTCAAACCAGCGGGAGGAGCAGCAGCAGCAGCAGAGGAAGCTTATGGAAGCTGGAAAATTGCTGAAGAAGCAACACCCACAGCAGCAAAAGGAGGAGGCACCGGATCAGAGGAGAGAACAAAGCGAAAAAGACGAAGATTTCAGAGGAAGGCAAGCGTAAAGACGGAGGCTTGGGGCGGGTGGGGTCGTGGTTTCTGCAGAGCCTCGTTGAGCAAGAGAAGGGCTTAGACACAGAGAGGCAAACGCGGAGACGCAGGGAGAGGGAGGGGTTAAAAAGATGCGTCTTTTTCCATATAAGGGGTCGCGCTCGCTTGGAGTCAAGCAGCGAGATTTATTGGGTGGAGTTGAAGCTTCACTACAATATAAAACGTACTGCAGCACGTCCTTTTATCATCTGAATTCGAATCTACATTCAGTACACTAGGCTTGGAGGGGGGTTGCGCACGAAATCGCATACGGACAGCTGGGGTGCGTGTCTGCGCTGCTGTGGATGTTCTACATTAAGAAAAGAGAAAAAACGCTGACAACGTGTGGAGGAGCGAGAGTGCAAGGGAGGCCTTTGGTCTTGGTTCACACTGCTGCTTGCTGGGCCGCGAGGCATTCTGTCCTTTTCTCTCTCCCTTTCCTTTTTTTTTCCTTTTGTTTATTTTTCTCTCTCTCCCTTCGGTGCTAATGAATGTAGATGAAGATTCGATGGAGCCATTAAGATTGACTGCCAATTCTTCTTTTTTTCTAAGGAAAAGCGAAAAGGGAAAGAGGAGAGGAAGGCGGGGGGAGTGATGTTCACTGTTTCGAGCAGGAGAAGAGAGGCACGGGATCACCAGCTGGACGGGGAGCCTGACAGGCGCTGAATCGTCTCGGCACGGGGGGCATTAATCCCTCCTACCCTTCCCCTGATTTGGGGCAAGATATCAGCTTCTCGATTTAGGGCAAATTAAGGACCCTGGCATGATGACTGAAAGAGACTGGGCTGCATTCGGTGGACGGGATATGATAACGGGTCCTGTTTGACATCTGTTTAAGTACAATTTATTTGGACATGGTGACGACGCGTTATACGACACGAGAATGATTATGTGCGTGAAAGCTGCATAGTTTCCTTAATTAATTGTCTTACAAGTTCCTAAAAGGACACTAGCTGACAAAATGATTTGATACTACTGGATATTCGACGGGCTCGAGAGATACTGAGGTAGATAAAATTTGGTCTGTGTTTTTTCTGAATCTTTGGGCGGAGTTTCCTCCAATTAGGTCTTTGATTTGGGTAGTCGATTGCAAAACTATATAATAAAAAAAAATCCACTTAAAAACTTTTCTCTCTACACCATGGTGGCGGTCACATCCTAGCTAGGTTGTCCATTAGATCCATATATAGCAACTAAGAGAGAAGGAGAATTGGTTGAAATGTAACCGAGTAGAAAGTTTACAACTTCTACAAGAAGTTGTGTTGTAGATATAATTTTTGCAGACCATATATTTAGATATAAACAGTAAATATGTGAGATAGAGTTAGAGAATATCTAGGAGAAATTTATAGAGGTTCAATTTAGCTTTGCCTAAGCCTCTTCTTGCTTGAGCAACCCAATAAAGTCGCATCTACTAGTTTCAACGCGTATTACAGTTTGTCTCCACGATGAACATATTTTTCCTGTAGACAACCTATTGCAAGACTAGTCTTTGATGTTGGCCCCACTCAAGAAATAACCATAATCCTTGTACTATGCCCCCGCAATAGCACTAGAGCTCTTGTATATGTAAGGGTTAACATAACAAAAACCCAAAGCTGGTATATTAGTGATAATCTGTCTCCACAATGAACATGTTTTTTTCTTATAGACAACCTATTGCAAGACTAGTCTCTCTGATGTTGTCCCCACTCAATAAAAACCATAATCCTTCTACTATGCTTCCACAATAGCACTAGAGCTCTTGTATATGTAAGGGTTAATATAACGAGAACTCAAAACTAGTGTACCAACGATAAATTCATCTAAAATTAATTTTTTTTTATCACAAAAACCCCAAAATAATACACGTGTGCATATTTATTAGCTCTCGTCAAATATTGCCATTAAATTGCCAACTTTGATGCCATTAGACTTACAAGATTAATTAACGGATTAATATCATGGAAACTCAAAACTAGTAGAATTATGATAAATTTACTTTAAATCGGTATACCTATGACAAATTTATCCAAAACTAATTTTTGGTCACCAAAAATCTCAAACTAATATATGCGTGACACATTTACCCTTCGTTAGCTTTCATCAAATTGTCATAGGTAAAGTTATGGTCTCGACCACATAATCAAGTGCCTCGAAGTAGGTTTATAGCAAATTTTCAACTAAAATTATGTCGCAGGGCATTATTCGAGGACCATAATTTTATCTATTACCATATTTTTATGCTTCCGGGTGCTTGTATATTTTGGTAAAATTATGTTGCTACGCACTATTTGAGGACCATAGTTTGGACTTCGAGGCAAAGCAATTTGTGCTCGACAAATTTATGCTAATTGGAAGAAAACTATACAAGGATGAACATTTAGGAATTACTTTTGGAGAGCTACATATTCAAAAAATTGTGACAGGTGAAATTAGTTTGGGGAAGCTCAAACTATACAGGTGACTCGAAGCAGTCCTCAAATTATTATATGGAGAAATTATGGTCTCCATTAGCCACCGTTAAGTTGTCAAGGCTAAAATTCTTATCCTTCATTAGTTTCCATCCAATTTTATCTAGATTTATCAATAAAAGTTATACCTCAAATGCTCAGTACTCTCTTTTGAATGGGATTTGGGATTCTAACAATTATGGTGTGAAGTCTTTGAAAAGGCACTGCTCATGCTCACCTTGAAGAGGGAATTGACAGAGGTCAACTAAAACTCACAGGGGCTTAATTCATCTTAATGTTCTTATACGAGATGCTACATTTGGGCAGTGATTAGGCCATATAGAGGTACTTGGTTGAGCCATCTTGTCAAGAGTATGAAAGTGTCACTAAAGAGTTATCGTAATTTACACGATCTTTGATAAAGATAACGATGAATGACTCAATGGAGAGGAAGATGATCTAGAGTTCTCATTAAATTTAACGGTAACATTTTACTGAAGTTAATGAAGGGTAAAAGTGTCACAGGTATACCGGTTTAGATTTTTCCGTGACCTAAAAATTAATTTTGGTAAATTTGTCACAAGTGCATTGGTTTAGGGTTTTTCATGATATTAACTTGTTAATTAATCCATGTGAAGCAATGTCATATCCAAGTCAGCAATTTAACGGCAATAATTACGGAAACTAACGAAATGTAAATATGTCATACGGGTATCGATTTGGAGTATTTTGTGATAAAAAAATTAATTTAAGGTAAATTTGTTGCTGATATACCAATTTGGGTTCTTTTGTGATATTAACCTATATTTAATCATCCCAATTCAAACGCTGGACTATTGAATCTGTAGCGCTGCATCGATATTGAGTTTTCTTGAATGATGTAAGCCACTAATCTACAAAATCTACCTCACAAGATATCTTCAAAATCAGTCCAGTTGGCCGGCATGTATGGAAGATCTTCCACGTGAAGCAATATTTGCATAGAATCATGAAATATCAAGTCGAAATTAGGTCTGCCGTGACATGCGATATACTGTAGCTGGGGTCCCGAATGATTTGATCTCCACGAGCGTATGCTAGTTCCATGTGCATTTCTTCCTTTTTCAGCAATCATAACGTGAATTTCGTTCTTGATATATGAAGGTCTGCATTTGAAAGGATGATGGATTCAAGTCGCGTAAAACATAATCCGTAGAAGATTTCCACCTGCAATGCTGCTTCCGTATTCACTTGAGAACTCTACTTTAACAAGGTTGTGATCCTCAAAATGATCTAGGGTTTACAATGGTAGAGAGAGAGAGAGAGAGGGGACAATGACAACAAGCGACGACGGCAAAGAAGGAAGAGTGACAATTGTTGGTAGTTTGTTTACAAAACAAATGAAGAGGTGCCTTGTCTCACATCGAAAAGATATGAGTGCGCACGTTGATGAGATTTGACATTAACCAAAGATCATTTTTTTATTTATTGAAAAAAATTGATTTATTTATATAAAAAATTAACTATAAAGTCTTGTTGAAATTATATAACTGTTTATGAAAAGTTACGGTTATTTTTTTTATTTTTTTTTATTTAATTCCGAATTTTTTTATGTCTTTTCAACGTAATTTTTCAGAAGTACTTGTTCATTTTGCAATATTTTCCGAAATGTTGCCTTTGTTCTTTTTTGCAACCTTTTGAAGAGTTGCCTTTATTCAAAAGAAAAAGATAAGTACTTTTGTTTTTAGATAAAACTAACATCTTCTTCCATTTTTTCATTTTCTTTCGAAATAAATTACAACCATTGTTTATGATTGTTTTCCATGAGAGACCATGGAGAAATACTAGAATTGCCATCTTGTATTATCATTTGAGACTTTGTTATATCTTGAAGGAAATTTGTCAGTGACCATTAGTAACGTTGTGAGGCAAATAAATCCTTATAAAATGTGATATCACATCTTAAAGTCAAACTTTATTACTTTAAAGATCCAACTTCATTGTTCTACCCAATTCGAAGCCATATTTTCCTAACAACAATGACAATGGCTGCAATGAAGACGATCGAACGAAACCAACGATGGCAATGACGGCTGGTGGAGGATTGTCGCAATGGGGAGACAGAGAAAGCGAGGATGACGGCAAGCTAAGGCGACGAAGATGACGAAATGACAAGGACGACAACAACACGGATGGAAGGGGTGTGGCGATAGAGATTTCTTTCGTCGAGAAAAAAACTTACAACAAGTTGGTCTAATGTTGTGTATGCGATTATCTCGTACAGTATATGTGTCTAATGTTATACTCACGACGTACCATATTAAATGAGAAATCATGTTCTATAGTATCCGATCAAACAGTCATGATCAATACCTTTAG
This sequence comes from Eucalyptus decipiens, assembly GCA_014182575.1. Taxonomy (NCBI): domain Eukaryota; kingdom Viridiplantae; phylum Streptophyta; class Magnoliopsida; order Myrtales; family Myrtaceae; genus Eucalyptus; species Eucalyptus decipiens. The sequence continues at coordinate 23,149,577 of CM024619.1, forward strand.
TGAGCTAGAAAGAGCGGTCTCACTTGAAATCTTCGCTTAAAAATAATGTACGGCGATGATGATGCTTGAGCAAGCTTCCCCAAGCAGGTGAACCGTCTATTAATCGAAATAAGAACTTAATTGAACTCTCAATTACAACCCTTCTTATTAAATTTTCAAATATATATGCTTTTTTTTTTTTTGTCTAGATTCGATAATAGGCCCGATTGGGTGCTGACCAATGAAATTTTGTCACGGATGTCAAAGATGCCTCTCTTTTTTTTTTTTTTTTTTTTGTACCATAGCTAGAAGATAAGGTACTTGCTAATTAGCTTATCTTAGATGATAAGATTGTGAACACCACTCTAGGAAAGTAAGATTGTGATACATCACGCAGAAAAGTAAGGATTAATTTGTTTAGCAGAAAATAGACCATTTGAAAAGATTTTCTTGAAAATGATCAATTGTGTCGCTTGAAACAATTATTCAATAAATAATATTTATTAATCAATAACAATTTATGTTTAAAATATTTTCATGAACTATGAAATTTTTTTCGTTTGTCCATTTTTGTAAGCAACATAGATGATCATTTTAGGAAAATTATTGTTAAAGTCATTCATTTTTCATGAAATAAACGCACCCTAAGATTGTGAATAGCCTTTGAACCAAATCGATAGATCTGCTTGTGGGTATAGCTACCCATGGGTGTGCCTTGACTCACTTGAGCCAATCGGGCTGAAAAGGTAACACTTGGACAAGGGCATTTAGTTTTTTTTTTTTTTTTTTTTTTGATCAATCCTACTATATTTTTACTCTACACTCACTCTCGGACTTTTTGCCTCGCCTCTTGCGGGACGTGGGAGTCAAAACCCACTCTTGAAACTTACGCGTCCCCACCCCATCCCCCCTGAGAAGGTGGGAATTTGAACCCTCACCTCCCCTTTCATGTTGGAAATGGTGGCCATTGGGGCGAATCCCAGTGGTTGACAAGGGCATTTAGTTAGAAAGCTCGATCTAACTCTACCTTGAAAAATTATACATAAATTTCTATGGCATGCCTGGTTAATGAGTTAGGCTTAACCTTAGGGCTTGGTCTCGTCCAAGTTTGTTCAATGATCACCTCTAAAAATCAACCGATCAATTTTAGTTTGTTTTGGTTTATTTGTCTGGATTATGCTTTACCCGTACTTTGGGAGAAATTTTTTACAAGTAGGAATCTACCAAGCATAGTTATGGGCCTTCGACTTTTAATTCTTATCTCATGAGTCAATTCGATTCAAGGATTAGAAAAAAAAATACATATCTACTAAAGTTGAATGTAAAAGAAAATTCGAATCCTAAGCAAATCTATTTGAACTTTCAATTTTATCAAATCATAAGTTGTTATATTACACCTCTCGTAGTTACTAATTCTTTTCTTTTATATGTATATTATATCTCTATGGTTTTACAATTGTATAAAGAATTAATTGTAGACGACATAGGCATATGACATTTTGTTGTTTATGTTGAAGTGCGATGGCAAGAGAAAGCAACCTTTGGTGCAAAATTTAGAATTCAAACGTTCTTGGACCTGCTCTTATAATCAATCAATTTTTTGAAAAATGTTTTCCCAAGTCATTCATTTTCGCCAAAACAAATGATGGTTCTTACCTTTCATCCAGATTTTTATCAACTTTTCTTAGTCTATCTTACTAATATTTGTATATGCAAATAAAAAACTTATTTTAGGTATTTCAATTCTGTCAATTCTTAATTTACAATTATATATTTAACAGTATTATTTACCCTTTGTACATTGATGTGAAACAATACCATAGACATGATACTCTCTCTTAAGGAGAATAACACTAATACTTTCTAAACTTTAGCCTAATGTGTAATGTCATTCATAAAATTTTAATTTATCAAATATGGTTTTTGAATTATTACTAAACGTTTAATGTAGTTTCCATACTATACAAAGAAGTTCATTGTCATTCCTAGTCAGCTCGAGTTGACAAAATTTGCTAAGATGTCTTTCAATTTGCGTTAAATAAAAAGGTGAGAAAAAAACAAAAAATTGTGTACATAAAAGAAGATGATAAGAAAATGGAATTCACAGTCACATGTTCTAATATTATATTTATCCATCATTTCAAAAGTACAATTCAGCATTAAATATTCTATATTATCAAATATCATCTAATTTGTTGTTTGATCAAACAAATAGATTACACTAGACATTTAAAGAGGAAAATTGCTAGTTAGTCCTAAGCTTATTATATAAATGCTAATTTAGTCCTAAATTTTTCAATTTTGCAAACTTAGTCCTAAACCTTGATACAAAATTCTAATGTAGTCATTCTAACAAATTTTTATTAGAAATCATTGACATGGTAGTCTAGTTGCCCAATGCGGTATACCACCAATTTCTAGTGAAAACTGGCTAGAAGTACTATATTGAAATTTAAAGTCAATACTTATGACTAAATTGGTAAAATTAAAAAGTTTATATTTGAATTGACATTCATAAAATTGATTTAGGACTGATTGAATAATTTTTCCAACATTTAAGGATAGTTCAAGGATAGCAATAAACGAATTGAAAATGCTAAGGAATGACATTTCATATTGAACCGATGTTTAGGGATTACTAGTGTCATTTTTTTCCTTTCTTTTATTCTTTCCTTGGAGGATGTATTTTTTTTTTTTGGGTCCAATTATCAACGAAGTATATTAGTTGGACGGGAAAAGATACAAGACAAACGACAATAAGTTGGTCATGTTCTAATATTGTATTGATCCATCATTTCAAAAGTCCAATTCAGCATTAAATATTCTATATTATCAAATATCGTCTAATTTGTTGTTTGATCAAACAAATAGATTACATTAGACATTTAGAGGAAAATTACTTAATCAATCTTAACTTATTATATAGATGTCAATTCAATCTCGGACTTTTTAATTTTGCCAATTCAGTCTTAAACTTGATACAAAATTCTTATATAATCATTCAAATAAATTTTTATTAGAAATCGTTGATGTGATAATCTAGTTGCCCTACATGGTGTATGGCAATTTTTGGTGAAAATTGATTACTAAATACTATATTGGAATTTAACTCAAATGCTTATGACTAAATTGGTAAAATTGAAAAATTTATATTTGAATTGGCATTCATAAAATTGATTTAGGACTGATTAAGTAATTTTCTCAACATTTAAGGATAGTTCAAGGATAGCAATGGTCGAATTAAAAATTCCAAAGAATGACATTTCATATTGAATCGATGTTTAGGGATTACTAGTGTCATTTCCTCATTTCTTTTTATCCTTTCCTTGGAGGATGCACTTTTTTTATTTTTGTCCAATTATCAACAAGTGATGTTAGTTGGACGGGAAAAGATAGAAGACAAACAAGAATTAGGTGGTCATTTTTTCGTGGACCCCGCCTGCACCAAACCGGCACCCCACCTCGGCACCCAAAAACAGCCTCCTTTCCCCCAATGGGAAGATAAGAGGCCTAGAAAATGGAAGGGCTAATTCAATAGCACTTACGTGTCACCAAGCGACAATTTCAATAAGTCAAGCTACCCTATTATCAAGATGATAGTCGTTACCTAAACATAAATTATTTCGTTCATTTAATGCCGTGTGATGTTTCACTAAACTCTCGTCCCCCTCCTTGAAACTTGACGATGTCAATGTGAATTTTCCCTTTTCGAGATGTCAATTTCATGTGTGGCATATGAGCATGTGATTATATATGTATCGGTTATTCGCGTTATTTCATATTGATATGAAAATGTCGAAATGTGATGATTAACGATGTTTCATTAAAAATAGATGAAAACATGTCGGTACTTGTTGATATTGAGTTGAGTCTTATACTCACAGAGTTTGCATTACTCTCATAAACTCATATTTTGTTCATGTCATACTTCCGTGTCATATTAAGAATTGCCACGTTTGCATACAAGCTAGCTACTGTATACTATCTTGGATTCAGAAAAGTAGAAAAATAGAGTTGAAATCATTGGTGGAGATCAATTTGACTAATTTTCCAACCAAAAATACAAAAAAACAAAAATGAATCCACCTCGTTAGAAAGTCTAATGAGAAAAAAAAAAAACACCTTCAATTAATAAGTGCAGAAAAACCACATTTATAAAAAATAAAACATATATATGCCATAAATAAGGGATGCAAGATACTTCAACATCCCTTCCTAAGTGCAAGTTGGGTTAGAAATGTCACGTCAAATTTGACAAACGGGACTAGATAAGTCAAGGCAAAACTCAATTTTAATATCGTGTCAGAAAGTTCAACTGAAAAGTTTATAAAATTCGTAGGCAAGCAATGGAGATGTTATTTTTTTAATATGACTAACGGAGTTTGTTTGGAATTTGTAGCTTTTCTATAGTAGGAGGAAGTCTCCTTCTTTACATTGTACATTACATCAAAATCGAGGATGATTTCTGCACGTCGGTGGACATCTCAAACTTCCACACTGAATTTTTAATCTTGTAACAAAGACAACCATTTTCAGTGCGCAAGTTGTAGCAAAGAATTGCATAATGTCAAGGATGCGATTGCTTAGGATCATCATAGAAGCTGGCATTTCTTGCAAAGCACTTCTCCCCATCATCAACATGGAAATACGTTATTCCAGCGGCTGCCCATTGATTTCAGTCGCTTTTCCTCCCACCACTAGATATAGATGATATATTATGAATTTTAATATGCCACGGGTCGAGTGGTGGAAAAAACTATTATTATTTTTTTCTGTAGTTAGGCTTGAAATATGGGAACACATATAGGACCCGCACAAACAAACAAACATGCAATCGGCAGCCAACCCTATCTAACTTCATTTGATGCATGCACGTTTGATTGTAAGGCAAGATCATTGCGGTGATAATGCTAAACAAAGCATTAGGGTTTTCTTGGCTTGGCCATGCTTTCAAGAATCCTGATCATGCATGTCTTGTTCGTTTCTTGACGATGAGGTAAAGTTAATTTTTGCTAGTGGGTCCTTGTCATTTTATTCAACTTATAGCCTTTTGACCCTCAGCCCATCTGAGCTGAATTTTGTTCGTCACGGCAGTAATCATCGTACAGACTCAAATCTAATCCCATTTTATCAAATAGAGTATTGGCACTGAGAATGAATAAGAGTTTACCAATTATGTGATTGACGAACTCGTTATAGGTGCCAGAACCGCTTGCCGCGGCAGGTTACTGTCGTGCCCAAAGTTATGAATGAATGAAAAAGAGAGGAGGAATTTCAGGGAATCCATGATGAGGTGAAGACAAGAGACATATCATGAGTAGGACCAATTTCCCAATCGACCATGAACAATCGTTAATGAGCATCGAAATCTCAGTGCAAAACAGAGATATATCCATGAAAAGAACATTCTCTCGCGACCTTCGAAATCGGATTTCGCAGCTACAGTTAGGGAATGACCAGCACCAACGTGATGACTGAAAAGTTAAGAGCATTTTAGCTCAGCGATAACTTCATTTTGCTTCTATACACAACAAGCTGCCTCTCGGTCATCAAGATACATCTGATTCTAGCCAGTGCAAGACTCAGAAATTTGGAGATCACCTACAACCGGGGGAGGTTACTCAACACACACAACAGAGGTCTAGGCAGTACATTGAATTCTGCAAAACAGAGAGCGACAGACCAATGCCATTGATAATGCTTGGCAGCAGACAAGAAGAAATTGAAGTCGCACCTCTGCAGAAAGATATTGTTAGAAGAAAAATGATGCAAAAGGTTAATTAACTTCAAAGGAGATCAAAAACTTTTAAAAGAAAGAGTATACTTGACATAGTGGTGAATCCAACAAAGCCAGTTGCTCTGTCATGGGCTCAAATACTAAAACAATGGTATGCCTTGATGTGGATTGCCACAGTTTAGTAAGATTGAACCAAAGGTTGGTGTCCTAGCACTCTTCCGTGCGAAATTATGCTAACTCAGAAACTAGCAGGTCTATGACAGTCAGGCAGATCACGACATGATGTACCCTTTCATCATTTGGGTAAGTAATTGTCCCATAAAAATGCAAAAGGAAGCAGAAACCATGTCCCATTTTTCAATTTAGAGCAAATTTGACAATTCAAATTCCTCGTACCGACAAGGTACCAGAAGCCTCAACAGGACTTCTAACGCTATCCTAACATACATGCAAGCCCTTCCTTTCAATTGGACCAGAAACTTCAACCACAATAATAACCTACTCACTCATTCAAATTTTGCATTTGGGTCAATACATTGCTAAGAATATACTTCTGCAGTTATCCAGTGGCTTCTGGTAAAGTATGTTGAATCTGTTTCCCAAACTCAGAAAATATAAATAGGAAAAAAGTTCATCAAGGCATAAGATGCCATGCAGAGCATCATAATACATATATTTGACCAGATGCAAAGCAATAATTTTGGGAGTAGCAAGCTAATAAGTTCACTTAAATTGGTAAGTTCAGTGTGACAATCAAGCTGCTGTACCGGGAAGAATATTGTAATGAACACATGGAAAAAACTAAACCTGGACTCTCAAATCATAGATTCTCCACAGCTAGTTTCATCATACAACTGGTGCCAGCAGAGAATGGCAGGTAGACAATTTAAAAGAATGGGATTCATGTTCTTGATAAACATGCACAAATTGTCAATGGAGGCACATCTGCGATGTAACTAGAACAGTTGTTATTGGAATTAGTACCAACCTCATGAACTAAAAGAACAGAGGTTTCAATGGAGAGAGAAGAAGCAATAAACTCTACATCTAGTTAAGGATACTACTCCAATGATGTATCGATATGGCCTCAACCATGTTCAAAAGAACACTAGAGAATCAAACAGATATAAATAGTCTCAAATAATTTCCTAAAATAAGGATAAACTCCACACAGCTAGTTTAGCTTCAGCCAAGAAACCCATGTGAACATAGGTGATGCTGTAAACACTTTTTACATCAACACAGCCAGTACAAAAGTGGAGCCACACCAAAGAATGCTCGACATTGCTAGTCAATCTCCAGAAGTCGATACCGTTTGAGACTTGAGTTTGGCTAAACAGGACCAGAAGGACAAGAACAGTCAAACCAACAGGAAATTCACCACAAAGCTGAGCTAGAAGGCATGAGGATTTGGAGGACCCCGTAAATAAAGTGGATTTCCTTTGGACTAACAATTAAGTTAAGCTTATGCACGTGAATATATTATACTAATTGGAGAATATTCACTTACAGAATTCAATAAGCCTCCAGATTCACTGATAGAAGAATTAGCAGTCTTAATGCAGACGTATTGTTGTCATGCTTCAACTAGAACATCACATTTTCATCCTTGAACTGGCTAGCAAACAATAACAACAGCCAAAACAACGGCCTTATTCCCACTAAGTAAGGCTTGGATGGGCAACTAAAGGAATAAAGCATAATCAAGGAAGTATAATGCAGAATCGGGGTAAAGCCATCAACCAATCTTCTGATATCAAACCTGGATGCTCAAAAAGGACTTTCTTGGAAGCTTTGCATTTCACATTCTTCTCTGATGTTTCTCCCGCACCTCAAATTTTTCTACATAACTACGATAGAAGTTTCCTTCCAATTCAAAGCATACAAACTTGATAAGAGACAATTAAACCAACCTAAAAGCATTAGAATGCCTCAAGTAACCATTACCGCAGGATTACTCAAAGACTCAAAAGAACACATCCCCTATATTAATCCAACGCTTCCTTGTCCGTGTGTGCATGTTATAAAGCTGATACACTAAGAAAGAATAAGCCTCATTCAATTTGATAAATGTCTCACATTAGCTCAGAGACATTGAACATAACTAAAACCACAGACGTATCAAGCAATGAAAACTTACTCATGAATGATTGTTTTCTTCAAATCTTGCCAAACATGAATGCCATCAGGGTGGCGATTTACATATTGTTCAATGAAAGCCTTATCTGAGCATGCAACTAGAGTACTCAACGCTAAGAGAGGATCAGCCAATCCTTTATTTTTCAACCAATTATACATTGAAATCCTAAGCTTAACCCTTTCAATATTAAAAGAAAGATAAGCCGGAAATCTCACTAAACTTGACAATGGATACTTCAAGTCATCTAGAAGAATATTGATCTTCATCTCTAGCACCTCCTTTGTCTGGCTAAGAATTTGAGGGGATACTCTGACCATTTCACAAACATCTGTCTGATCCAATCCAGCTTTCACGATACAATCAAATCTCTCTTGAAGCTCTCCTCTCTTGCCACGGAACACCTTGAGGGCACGTTTCAAGTCATTTGAACCCTCGACAAATCCCAAGCTTAACAAGAACCTAGTCTTGTGCACATTCTCATCCTCAGCATTGTTTGCTAATGGTTTGACTCTCAACCCAATAACCCAGTTTTTCAGTGTCTGTGGGTTTTCCTTGACGATTTCACAAAGCCGTTTCTTTCCTACATTTAAATTAGTAAACAAGCTATTGGCTTTTTTCAAAGTCAACGAACCCAATAGTAATGGGTGAGAACGAATGATTCTATCAATCTCTTCCGCCTCCATATCAATCTCCAAGAAAAAGATGAAGCTCGACCTCAAGTTTGAAACGAATTTTTCAACTTTGATATGCGGAAATTGAAGGAACATTTTATGCAACTCATCCATTGTAGATCCAAATTTGAGAAGCAACCCAACCAGGGAAATCATCCAACGCCCTGAACCCTCAAACAGAAGTCCAGGATGCTGACTAATTAATCTGCTAAGCTGCTCGTCCGTGTAACCCATCTTGCTCAATGCAAGTAAAGCCTCGAGGATCCTATTCCATCTGCAGAAACCATTTTCAGAAAGCTGCTCCTTTATCAAACTTAACTCAAATCCCAAAACCTTTAACTTTTCTATCACCTTAAGAAAATCCAAATTTACCTCCCCAGTCAAAATATAGGGGCTACAAAGAATTACCTTGGCCATGACGTCTTGACTAAGCCCCAACTTTTCATAAGCTCGAATCTTAGCCATCAAGACCCCATGTTCATGACGAAATATATCGGCCGCTTCCCTATAGATCTTTCCCATCTTAGTGCGCTCAATCCCGCAGTTACACAATACATGGTAGTTCTCCAGCAACAAATCATTATCGCTCAAGAACATAATGTTGCGCGGAAGGAATGGAGCATATTCAGAGGGCCTTAAACCCATACTCTCAAAGAAAGGCTCGAACTCATTAATAGGATGGTAACGCAAGAATCGCGAAACCAACCGAGCGACATCGCCCTCGACATCGATCCTCTTAACAAGCTTCTCAAGAAAGAAGGGGGAGTTCCTACTAATGTGATCAGCATCCAAGAACTGCAGGCCTCTAGTGGAATGCAAGTAATCCGATAATGCAGCCTGCGCCGGCTTACGAATAGCGACGGGTATTCTACTCGCAGATTCCGCGATATAGGCAAGTTCTTCAGCCGGCACGGGACGTTTAGTCCTGTAAAGCCTAGGGTTATGAGCGCCATGGACGAAACCAGTGGGCCAAGATCGGATTTTTAAGGACGGGGAGTGGCTTTCGAGAAATCTGGAAGACACCCATTTGAGAATGGACCATGGCCTGAGCTTCTCTACTTGTCTCATGGGTGACCATCCGAGGATTTTTTTAAAGTGCCGCGCGGTGAAGAAGACAGAGAACGAAACGGGCGCAAAAGTTTCAATCTTTGAAGCTTCGGAAGAAGAACATGGGATGGCGCTAGCTCAGATGGATGATTCTCGTACCTTCGTCGGCGGCGGCGGCGGCGGCTCTTCGAGCTTCAGTTGTCCGAAGGTTCAGTCGACGGCTTTAATGGTGGTTTTTGGCGGCTCTTTTGGTCACTCCCTTTGAAGGAGGGTGGAAATGGCGAAACTGCCGTCTCCGCCCGTGGAGGAGGACGGAGGACAGGAACGTCCGAAACCTGGGCCGAGTTCGTGCCTGGCCCGGATCGGCCCGGCCCAGTTCATGATTCGTGCTGGCCCGGCCCATTACTGGAACGGGTTGTCGGGCTTGGGCTAGTCCTCTTATCGTGCCCAGACTTGTGGTCGCGTCAGGCCAGTACCGGAGGCATTTCCTTAATCTAAGTGCCAATCAGGTCAAAATACTGTTATTTATGGTCTCTGCTTATCACTGATGGAAACTCACTAGATCATTCATGTCTCTTCTACATCAACAGCAAAGTCCAAGCCGGCACGCCTGACATGACATCACAAGATGAGTTTACCGCAATTTTTCTTTTTTCAAAGACCATTTCGACCATAGGTAAAGGGACCCTTCTTAGGCTGTGAAAGTGTACTTCAAGTTTCTTAGGAATTCCCTCAATTGTTTTATTCTCTTTTCTTCTGAAACAATTTGATGGTCGTTGATTGATTGTTCATGCCTTCTCTTCTTGCACATTCTTGGTCGGAGAGAGTTCTCTTTCAATGGAGGAGATGGAAGGCTCTGATGCATCAACCATCAATGGCATCTTTGAAGGATGTGGCTAGTGGCTGCTTATTCTCGAACTCGATGTTAAACTGAGAGCATCCTCAATTCACATGGAATTAGCTATCAATTGATGTGAATTTTTACCATTATTATGCAATGCCTGTTGCCATTATACTTCAAAAATTTCTACAAGTGATCTTCTCATTTGGAGTTGATCTACAGAAAGAAACCTTAACTCTCTTTGAGTCTATGTCGCCTTCTGTCTCGTTGGGTATTCTCTCTCTACTCTTATTTGGTCTGAATTTCTCTTCATAATTCCCTGATCTTTTCTTCAGGAGTTAATCAATTATGGGATATTCATTTTCATCTTGTTAAAATCATGGATAAAGTATATGTGGGCTAGATTTGGTGTTTTTAAGGAATTTTTTTAAATTAATTTGCTGATTAGCCGTGATCAACAAAAGGAGGTTTAAAATAACCTAATCAATCTCGTTCTTCAAGCCAGGTGCTTCTCTCGAAAACAGACAGAACAAAACTTATAACACCAACAATGAATGGACAGCAGCCCAAGGGCAAGAAATCTTTAGAATCAGCTCTCGCAAGGCAGCAATCAGTCGCACAATGTTCGACAAAGTATACTTGCCATGTCTTCGACATTCTCTCATTCGCTGAGCAAGCTCAAATTTGCCATAATGTTAAGGAGGACAAGACAGCCAAGATATGGAAACACTCGCAACAGCACAAGTATTAATCAGAAAGTGAACAAAGTCTAAATAAATACTCTGCTCTAAAAATAACTTGCATTCCATGGAAAGATCAAAGCATCCTGGATGTTAACACTAAATTTGAAATGACACAGAAATAAGTATTCAAAACTTTGAATTTTCACAGAGAGAGAGAGAGAGAGAGAGAGAGAGAGAGAGAGAGAGAGATTATGCTACACCAGTTCTTAGTCGATCACTGCTTGGCACCATAATAAGGATAGCCACCCATCCCCATGGGTGGTGTGAGAGGTACGCCAAGCTGGTCTTTCTCCACAGCAAGTTGAGGGTAAGTCATTTGAGGCTGTAATGCATATGGCATAGGTGCCGCAGGAGGGCTAGGGTAAGTGTCACCTGGGTAAGCTGGTGCAGCTTGAGAATAAGGATATCCAGCAGGATCTGGGCTAGGATAAGCTTTTCCAGACTGAGGATATTCTGCTGCCATTAGTGCACCCATTGGAACCATTGTAGGAGGTAGCTGTGGCTGTGCCGTTTTGCGTCCATTTGAATCTGCAAATTTGACAGTTATGCTCCGTCCCTGAAATAAAAAAGAAAGCCTCATCAAGTGAATCCATCTATCCCATAATGCGTCGGTCAGATGATTTCATCCATCACATAAGCCCTTTTAAATTAGGCATGGATGATAAGACATGTAAGGCTTCATGTATGCGAGAACTTGAGGGTTGGAATAAATGATGCGTATCAAACAAATGCAAGAGGCCGATAAGTTCATCATTCACCTACCCCAAGTAGCTTTTGTGGATCCTCGAGGGCTCTTTTGGCAGCCTCAGATGTCTTATAAGTAACAAATCCAAACCCACTGCAGACGAACATTATAATGACCATCCACAGAAAAGAAACTGAGATAATCTCAATTATTATCTGAAGATCAAGAAAGACACTTAACCGTGATTCAGTTGTATCTTTATCATATGCAACAGAACCTTCTTCAATATCACCATATTTTCCAAAAAAACTGAGCAGCATCTCACTAGAGATGTCTGGTGACAAACCACCAATTAAGAGCTTCCTCTGAGCTAAATCAGGTGTACCACTTGACCCAGTCCTCACATTGTAGATTACAAACAGTCATCCTTCCCTGAATTTAAAGTTTGTAAGAACCACAATTATTAACTACAAGAATCGGTCAGAGCCTCCTCCCCTTTGATGGCTGAAACCCTAGCTTTATGGGAGGCTCTCAACTACTTCTTTTCTAAAAGACACAAAGTGCTTATTATTGAGTTAGACAATTTGCAACCGGTTCAAGCTATGAACAATTCAGAAGAGTTGAGTTGGGAGACTTAATCGCTTGTCAGTAAGTGCAAAGAAAAAATCCAGGCCTTCTTAAATGTTCAAATAGTCCATTGCTTTAGAGAGGCCAATCTTATTTCAGACCGGGTAGCCAAAGCCCACAAGAAAAATTACTTATCTCTGAATTGGGTCTTATCTCCTCCTCAAACTTTGTTGGACTTTTATGTAATGATGCCCATTTACCAGGCCTCTTATCTTTGCTTAGTAAATGAAAATTTTCCGTTCTGACCCAAAAAAAAAAAAAAAAAAAAACTACAAGAATCAAGAGAAAGTGCTGTGTTTCAACAAACAGCCTGGCTTCTATGTTTGATTTGGCTACCTAACAATAGATGGCAATTAAATTCTCCTTATCGATTTCAGAAGGACGAAACATTTGTACAATTACCAAACGCCTTCAAATGTCCAGAAACATATCTAAGGAATAGAAATAGAAAAAATTATTTCTGCACAAAATTTATTCTCAAAAACAAAAACGCAATCATATGGATCTTGTTACCTTGTGTTCATTTCAAGCTTTCAAACTTTAGATGGGGTTAGATATTTGCTTTTGCGAGATTTGGAATCATCTTCTTTTTATATGGCTCATAATAAATTTAAAATATTTCAAAAATAAATTTAACTCATTATTGTCTCTTATTTCAAGGAATTTTCAAATTGATGAGTAGAGAATTGGTTCCGTGTACAGCGAAGTAAGCATTGCAACCTAGAATTAAGTCATTCTTTATGAGGAGTTTATATGTTACATGGATCAATCACAGCCGTTCATATAAAAGATGAGAGTGCACGAGATTCAGACACGTGAGACAATATTCTACCAACGTTCTATTTACATAGGATTAAGACATGCGAATGTTCATGTGCAATGGTTGGCTTCTCTCGTACTTATATATGGACTACACTGACATTAGGAAAAATTACCAATTTGGTTCCAAAATTATTGTATGGATTCCAATATAGTCCTAAATTTCTCAATTATTTTAATATACTTCTAAACATTTCCGTAAAATTTCAATAAGATAAAAAAAAACTTTAAATAAATAAAGAATAGATATTCCAAACTCTGTCCTTAAATTCTAAGCAAACCCCTAAACCCTTGAACATCCTATACCAATAGGTATGTTTGATTTCATATCCCCGAACCTCGGACAGCTTCCATCCAAGACCCTAAAGGTGTTGCTTCATTCAGAACCACCGGCGCGACTTTAAAATCTTTTGCAAATGACCTTGATCTCATACGAATAGGGCAGCGATGGGCTCTGCGGCAGCGGTCGCTGGTGATGGTTGGTGGCGAGCGGTCTGGGCGGCGATTGGCGATCCGTGAGTAAGAATAAAAAATGAATAAATACAAAAAAGAAATTGTTACGTTACCGAACTCATTTATATTCTTTTTCTATTCTAAGAGTAGGAATTTTGTGTAGTTACCAAACGGGTTCTTTTACTCAAAAATTGTTTTTCGGAATAGAAATAGAAAAGAACTATTTCTGAAAAAAAAAAAAAAACTCTTCTTCAGCTAAGAAGCGTTGTCATGCGCAAGATTGCCTCGAAACTGTAATTTCAGTAACCGATGAAAAGAATCACCATAAATAATTAGCAGAAAAACAAGTGCAATCCTTTTGATGATATCGTCCCTTACATTCAAATAGAGACACGGGGATTTTTCTAAAAGCCTAACTTTATAGAACTAAACTCTTGTCATTATTCATTTGCAGGAGAATATTTCATCGGAAAGGAACAATTCAAGAATCGATTCAAAATTTGATCCATTACTTATTCTTTTGAAAGATCCTTCGAATTCAAGTTCACGTTCCTGAAGAGTCCTTTTATCATTGGATGCGTTTCCTCGGAAATATTACACTCGAACAAATCTAATGGCTACTCGGTTGGGCTAAGTTTGCAGAGGGGCCTCTTGCTTATGAGCTAGATAATTCGATTTCTTTAGGGGCAGAATGTCATGGTCACGAAGTTCCCGCAATCAAGGGATCATGCATGATCAAGGAAGATCTCCTAAGATCGCTTAAGGTTTCCACAAGAGTTTTCGGAACATTTGAAGAACGGACGAGACGATAATTATGCCAAGATCTAGAGTTCTCCTGACATAAATGCCGATAGTTGGTAGGTTAGAAGATATAATTTCATCCACCGAATGTAATTTCAATCAATGGTTGTAATTTGAGGGCCTCAAGTATAAGAATGGGTGCCCTCCCTCTCATTTGTATCAATCCAACCATTTCAGAAATAAAGTTCCATTCTCCCAAAGCTTCTTGTCTCTCTACAATCCGGGTGAACGAGTAAGTGAGTGATCGATGCGAGCAAGGGTTGGCTTGGGACCCTTGATGATCCAAGCAATCCAAAAGAGCCTAAGTCACTGCACGATCACGATCCCAAATGATTGGCCCGTGACACATGCATCTGCATGTGGATGTATATCATCTATCTTAAAAGCACTCTCGTGATTTTTCTTCCTTGTCTTAGAATCTGTGATTCTCTCTGTACTTTGTGCAAAAGACAAAGTAAAAATTTGCTAGACATACTAAGCATCATTTCTATTTTAAATACTGCAATGTCGTTAGGTAATTGATTAATTATATTTCTGTTTTGCGTTTCAGGGGAATCTTTTGATCACTCAACATCACCAATATCGAGCTAGTCAGCGACCACATTAATGAACTTGCAATTTAGTCAGGGCACGCTGTTGATTATGTTCTTTGGCAGGCACATGCTCCATGTTTTGGAGTAAGCCCTACTTTTTCTCTGTCCTAGGAAGATAATTAATTGATTAATTGATTAATTATTACTTATCCGTGGAATATCGAGAACGCATTAATACGTCTCTTTAATGCAAGTTGCCTCTTTTGCAATATGAAAAAGTCTCCATCTGCTCCTTGTTGTCTCGGGGGAAAAAACAAAAGAAAAGTCGTTCTGCCTTGATTTCTTTCACACCCCAAAATTTTCATTTTCAAGTTGAAAACTTTCTGCAGATCATGGCACTAATCTGGGGAATAAAATAAAATTTTTGTTTTGGTGTGATAGAAAAATATACTTTTCAAAAAGGGTCTTTATTAAAGATTGCTGAGAAAATTGAGTCCTAAATGTGTTACTTTTTGCTAATTTAGTTCTAGATCTTTTCAATTTTGTCAATTGAGTCCTAAACATTTTCCCTTCTTGCCAATTGAATTCATCCAACCAATTTTAGTCGGAAATCACTGACTTGGAAGCTGACGGTGCCATGTAGGGACTGTCGATCGCGTTGACAAATTTTAATAATATTTTCATATTTTTTGAATTTTTCATTTTTTTTTTTGTTTTTTTGTTTATCTTTTTCTTCTTCCTTTTGTCAATGGCTAGCCACCGGCGACTCTGGGTCAAATGGAATCGCTTGCCATAGGCGAGGTGTAGTCGAGTGAGCCTTGGCGAGGGTCGGCCTCGCCCAAGCTAAGGTGACGCTTGGGGAGGCTGCCTTGGCCTAGGCGAGGGTTAGCCTCGCTAGAGTTGAGGCCGACCTTCGCCGAGTCTCGCTTAGGTGAGGGCGAGCCTCACTGGAGCTCACCCTCACTTGATTGTGCCTTGCTTGTAATAGGCGAGGCTAGTCAGCCCGACATGGCCGATGGTCGGCCACCGAAGGAAGAAGAAGTAGCAAAAAGGAAATAAAAAAAAAAAAAAAAAAAAGAGAAAAAATAATACAAAAATTAAAATATTATTAAAAATTATCCACATATGTCGGCAGTCCCACGTAATATCGCCGACATCCATATCAGTGATTTTCAAACAAAATTAACCAGATAGACTCAATTAACAAGAAATGAAAAAATTTAGGACTCAATTGATGAAATTGGAACATTTATAACTAAATTGACAAAAGTGTAATAGGTTTAGAACTTTTTGGATACTTTTCTTAAAACGTGCCTTAAGACACTTGTTAATAGCACCTAATGATGAAATTTTTTTGAAGCATTGATTATGACAAAAGAAAGACGGTACTTTGACAATGAGACACTTTCCTTGCTTGGATGTTCCATAAGTGCCCGAGATATTGGTTGATGAAATCCTTTCAAAATAGGAAATGTTGATTTTCACTTTTTTTTTTAAATCATTTTTTTTTTGCCATGAAACAACTGAATTAAGCGATCAGTGTGCATGTTTCAATCTAGCTATCACTTTCGTGCATGTAATATTCAATGCTGAGGCACATGTGTGAGTTATTTTAGATAAGTCTTGCATCAAAGATTTGGCATGGTATGGAGTAGCTAATATATCTTAATTAACTCATAATTCAAAGCCTTAAACTTTTGAGTGAATTTAAGTCCGACTAGATGCGTTGGTGCACTTGGAATGAGGCTCCCTCTTTGTGGTCTTCCTAAGGAAAGGTTTCGTGACTTCTGTTGCACGTCTCGACAATTGATGTGCAATCGAGTCTGTCAATAGTTTCATCGGAGCTTTGATTAAGCATACTTAACAATACTGTTTAGTCGAGTATCTTAAAAATCAATTTTTATAATACGAGAAAAGTAGATCAGTTCATTAAAAATTGTAATTATTTTATGACTGAACTATTTTGGATAAGTACCCTCGAAGTCTCTACTTAACAATATCCATAAAAATTATCCACGGTAATAATGCTCCTTTCCCAAACAACTTGATTCTATCCATTACTTGAAGAGCACTCCAAGGAGCAAAAGTCAAAGATTTCCCCTAGCTCCCTTTATGCACGATGGATTGAACGAATTTTCACTTTGTGTCCGCATTCAAACGGACTGTTCATACTTATTCCTCGGCGATAACTTTTTTTGGGGAACATTTATATGGAAGAAGGGTCTAGATGAAAGAAGAAAAACAGACAGAAATCACTTTTGAAAAAGAGAAAAAGAACCAATTTCTAGCAAAACATTAGCAGCAAAAATAATAATCTCCATGACCAATTTTATGTTACGAACAAGATTAATATCAGCTATATAGCTTTTGTAACTCTTTTATTCATTTCACTTCTCATAGTTAAAATTTTATCAGATCTATTATCGGTGTGAAGTTCTTTTCACACATTCAACATGAGAGGGTTTACACATGGATGAATTTGATTACAGAACTATGCGTGAGTACACGTGCAATCAATCAAACTATGAATGTATGAATAATGTTTTATATTGGTAATAGACCTAATAATTACTACAACTGAAGCTGCCTATATTAATGGTGTTAAATGTGAGATGTGTAAATAGAGACTATACAGCTTGTATAGCTAACATTGTTGCGCATATTTCTAAAAGGGCAGGCGGTTATTTTTAAGGAGTGTTAAGGAAACTACGGGAACCGACAGGTTTCTATCCACGGTTCTAGCTGGGACTTGTCCCATTTTAACCGAGAAACGTCCCATTTGTTTTAGCTAAGAAACCACGTCCTGACAATAAAATATAAATATCGTACCATAACACTACAAAATCATAAATTGATCAAGTGGTTATGTGGAGAACATTATTCAACTCTTGATCACTGTTGAAGTATTCTTTTTCCCTAAGAGAGGTTCAAAATCAGTATGGAACCTGAATTTGGTTCTCAAGTGGAACTGGCGGTTTTAGGCTTGAAATCGGGAATTGAACTAGTCTTGGGCCGATTTTAGGTTTGTGGAACTAGGAACCGAACCCGTTCCAACTAATGCAGGTTCGATTCGATCCCCGTGTCGAACTAGATCCGGTACTCACCCTTAATTACTTTTAACTCCAAATCTTGCCAAAATGGCACTCGTAGAAGGTTGCTCGTGTAATAAAAGCATTAGATTAAGAATATCGAGAACGCAGTGACATGACTCTTTACTGTTCGTTGCCTCTTTTTGCAAAATGGAAAGTCACTGTCTGTCTGTTCCTTTTGGTACCGCGGAGAAAAGAAAAAGCAGAGTAGAAATATTATTGTCTTGGTGCGATTATTCTTTGGGAGATTAATGTACGAGAAATATATCTCCCAAAAGACTGTTTATTGAGTAGTGTCGGAGTCCTTGTTAACCACACTCAACAAAAATACATTTTCATTTTTAAGGCATTCATTGTGGCATAAGAGTGGCGGTACTTCAAAAATGACAAGCTCTCCTAACTTAGGTGTCCAATAAGTGCTTTGAATACTTGTTAATGAAATCCTTCCGGAAATGGAAAATGTTACATATCGCTGTTTTTTGTTCCCATAATCCCGTGAAGCAATTGAATTGGGGCTCTGTTTATTTTACCAAAAATGAATTATTTGAGAAATATTTTCCTAAAATAATTGTTTATATTGCTCGATATAATTAATCAGTAAAAAATATTTTTATTATCGATAACAATTTATGTTTAAACATCTTCGTGAACGATAAAAATAATTTTCAATCATTCATTTTTATAAGTGACACAAGTGTAATTTTTAGGAAAATATCTTTCAAATAATCAATTGTCTACAAAACAAACGCCGCCTAAGTGACGGTATGCATGTTTCAATTTAATCAATACTTTCATGCATGTATTAATCAATGTTGAGGTGCTGACAAAAAAAAAAATCAATGTTGAGGTTCACATGTGACATTGCATTAGAAAAGTCTCTCAGTAGAGATTTGGTATGATATAAAGCAATCAATATTTTATAAATAATATATATCTCGATGGTTCCATTTAGAGTGAAGTTAGGTCCAAGTAGATGTGTTGATGAGCTCGGAATTAGTACTCCTCTTAGTGGTCTCCCTGAGTAAAGATGTCGTGACTTATGTTGCACGTCTTAACAATCAACGTGCAATCGAATCGCGTTAATAGTGTCCTCGGAACATTGATCAAGCATGCTTTGTAATACTATTTAGCCTAGCATCTTAAGTATTTGATTGTACATAACACGAGAAAAATCTGTCGGTCTATTAGATATTGTAATTCTTTCGGGACTTAACTACTTTTTGATAAGTACCCTAAACAAAGATCATGAAAATTTTCCACGATAATGCTCTTTTACCGGACAACTTGATTCTATCCATTACTTAAAGAGCACTCCAAGGGGTAGTACATTACTTAAAGATATTCACTATCACCCTTTACGCACGAGTGATTGAAGCAATACCCCAATGGTAAAAATATTCCGTCTCCATGATTAGTTTTATATTTATCGTGAAAAATCCTAAATTGATACACACATAATAAATTTACCCAAACTAATTTTTTGATCACCAAAATCCTAAAACCGGTATATCTATAACAAATTTAACCTCTGTTAGTTTCCGTTAAATTTTACTATCAAATTATTGAGTTGAATGACATATGACAATTAATGAGTATATCGATTTGTGACAAATTCACCCTCTATGACACAGTTTGTGACTTTTTGTGGTATTAATCTAATTTAACGGAAACTAATGGAGAATAAATTTATCACAAATATGCCGATTTTTGGTTTTTGGTAGTCAAAAAATTAGTTTCAGGTAAATTTGTCATAATTATACCAGTTTAGAATTTTTTTGTCAAAAAATTAGTTAAAGTAAATTTATTACATATATTAATTTGAGATTTTTCGTGGTGTTAACCCTTTATGTTACGAACAAGATTACTATTGAATATTCATTATATTTTGTGTAACCTCTTTTTTATGCTTTCACATCTCTCATTATTGAATTTTTAAAGGTCCACTATCAGTGTAATTTTTTTTTTTTAATGAACAGCACATGAATAAACTCTGTACAGAATTATCTATGAGTACTCGTGTCATCCATCGAACTAGGAATGTATGGAGAAAGTTTTACACTAGTTGTAGACCTTATAATTGCTAAAATTAAAGCCGCCCATTTTAATGGTGTTAAATGTGAGATGTGTAAAAAAAATGCGATTGGTTCAAAATGGGTCGGTTCCTGTATGTAAACCAGGAACCGAACCTATGACACTGGGTTCCTGATTTTACTCAGAAATCATTCCATTTTATATTTTCAGTAAAACACTACATTCTTATAATGAAATATAAAAGTTGCATCAGTTCACTTCAGAAGCAATTGCGAAGTGCTTATGTTGTTGTCATTTGTTCATTACGAAGAACGTGGTTCAATTTTTTATCCGTACAGTTTTCTTTTTTCTTTTTTCCCAAAAAGAAGCTTCAAAGCCAATTTAGAATGACTTAACTTGAGAACTGCACAGGTTAAACCGCTTCTCAGGTCTAAGGCCAGTTCTACATTTTCTGAACCGGGAATGGAATTGGTTCTAGGCTAATTCTAAGTCCCTAGAACATAGAATCGAATCGGTTCTCTTCAGAACCGGTAGGTCCAGACCGATTTGGTCCGATCCTTGAGTTGAACAACCTCGGTGCTCACCCTTTGTTATATTTAACTCAATGTCGTGCATCATGTATCACTTGAAGAAGGATGCTCTTGTAAACAAGCGGATCTGACATAGAGTGATAATGTTTTTTTTTTTTTTTTATAAATATAAAAAGAACAGGACATTTATATTTTTCATCAATAGGATAATTGGCCTTAAAGTTAAAAGTGGAAAGATGTTTGTTTTTGAACTAGTGCGGGGCATAAAAGCTCCTAAAAGGACAGGTGGACTGTTCCGAGGGAATATATTCAAAGAGGAGGGGAGAAAGCAAGATGATGCAATTGCAAAATCTTCCACGGATTGGACGTGCTCTTCGTGTTAGAGGCAAAGTTGTTTCCACACTTTGCAAATTTGTTACCGAGCTCTCCCCCTTTATTTCCTTCCCTTTCGATTCTCTCATCGCTTGCCAATGTCAGCCAAAATACAATTTCCAACCTCTCTTGTACTTCTCCTTACGCTTTTAGTTGCCAGCTATAAATGTTAAAACTATCGTGATCGCTTATTTACGAAATTTATATATATTTTTCATATACATGACGTGTCGTTCACTTATAAGTTTAATCTTTTAAATTGGATTTTTTTAATATGTTGTCATCGCCCAGTTCCGCCCTAAGTTTATTTCATGTGTGCGGCCCCCTCTTGTTAAATTCCATGTGTTAGTTCTAATTCAGCTTGTATGTGATAGAGGTATTAAATATCCCTAATTGCTTGTTTAATATACTCTCTTTTTCACTTATTAAGTTTTTGAGTTGGACTTCTAAATGATAAATAAGGAAGAGAGAAGAAAAAAAAAAGGAGCCAAAGTAATGATGTGTTGAAAAACTTAGAATTTAAAGATGATGGTTATATTTATTAAAGGAATTAGTTAACAGATTTTTTTATTATTATCAATAACAATTTATATTTATCTATTTTTGTAGGCGTTGAAAATATTTTGCATTCATTCATTTTTGCAAGTATATAGGTGATCATTTTATGTAATTTTTTTTTTCAAATCTTGAGTTTTCCGTAAAACAAACACACTATAAGTTGCGTATGGATCTTTTATACTTATAGATCACACAATACGCAACAAAACTAATGTGATTGATATTGGGATGCGGTTGCTTGGCTTCTTTGTTATGACATTAAAGTAGTTTACCTCTTTGACAACATTCCTTGTACAACTTTGTTTGTGTTGTATGCGTTCCGTCATGCATGCATGCACACACGTCCTTGTCCAGCTCATAATTTCAGCTTTTTCTTAGTTTTTTAAACGATGCATTACCTTTTTTTTTTTTTTTTCTTTTTCCTGGGTATTTAATAGAAATAACTTTTCTTTTGTGACGAGCAATGAATTACTTTTCCAGCCTAACAATTCCTCTAAAATTGGTAAATTACGGTGTCGTAGCCGCACACTTTATGGCCTCTTCCAGATAATAAAAAAATTATGGTCGGTCACCAAATTTAAGATTATTTAATTTTAGAGAGAAAGAGAAAACATTCTCGATTACAAGCTTGTGTAAGATTAAGCAAATAAATAAGAAATCTTGATAGAGCATTATCGAAAATAATACGGAAAAATGACATAAATGATTCCTAAACTTTAGTTTGTTCGTGGATTTTTGGTTCATGTTCAATTTAGTCTCTTAACTATATGAAAATGGTCAATGTTATCTCTGAACTTGAATTTATGGAATGACAACATTGACTTTTTTCTTATACTTAAGGGACTAACTTGAATGTGTACAAAAAAGTCTGAATATCACATTAAACAAATTAAAAGTGTAAGGGTCAATTGCACATTGGGCCAAAATTTATTAACAATATTGAACCAAATAAAACTTTAGGAATCATATTGTATATTGGGTTGAAATTCATGAAGTATTTATGTCATTATCCCATAGAACAACTAAGATGAATTTTTCGAGTAACCATTAAAAAATGACTTGATTCTTGGGACGTCAATGACACAGAAAATCAGGAAATTTAAAAGAAGAGGGGAGGAAAAAATTGAAAGAAGCTTTTGAACTCTTGGGTCAATGATCTGTCAAGTAGGAAAACCATTTCGTTGACTGCTGCGTAGTTTCATTGAGCTTTCTCGACGTGCCAAAGCGTCGATGGTTGGCACGTCGATGGTGGTGAAATAGGAACTACGGATAATCAATTAGGTACCGACCCCAACTTACCTTGGATTTAATTGGATCTTGCGTCAAAGCAACTATCAAATCAGATCTCTTTCGAATAATTTAATAAAATCATTTTGACTATGAGCAATATCAATCTAACTCAACTCCCTGTGTCCTTGACGCCAGCCATCTTGACTTTTGCTTCTCCTCTTAGTCCTCGAGTCAATGCTTCTTAAACCACCAAAGTCTACAAATGAACCTTCTTTGTCATTGATCCCATTTGGCCTTGCTTGTGGATTTCAATGCAGGTAATTGATTCCAGAGCTCATTTATCTTAGTCTTTTCCTAGTGCTACTTTTAAATGAAAGAGATTAGTTGAAGTCGACGGGGGTGATCATGAGTCTGCGTTTTGGAAAGCACGAAGTATTGAGTAGGTTAGTTTTGTGATCATTTGAGATGTTGAATCGAGTTTGCACAATAATGCAACATATTCATGCCGACCTTAAGACAATCGACTTTTTCCCAACGATAGTCATTATCACTGATAATAATATTCTTGTTGTTTAATTTGATAATCACTAGAAATTGTACTAGTTTTTTGTTATCCTTTTTGGTTTGAAGATTATTCCAATTGTGGTTCCTTCGACGAAATCGCATGGTGCATAATCAGTCATGCACTTCCTTATATCGAGACCGAGCCAATTTACAAATGGTTCCATAATTCCCTTCATATCTGATTGGAGAAAATTTTCTCCAATTATTCTTCTGATTAATGCAGGTCACAAGTCGTGAAAGTTACCCGCGTGCAAGCTTATATAACTATATATCATAGCGGATGATATTTATGTCTATAACCCACCGACAAAAAAAGAAAGAAAGAAAAAACTAGGGAATTGCAGGTAAAAGATGGCCTTATCGGAGCACGACACGAGGGAGATGATTTTTCGATAATATTTATTAATCATGATATGGTAAAATAGCTGAGCTATGTGAGCTAAATCTAAATATGATAGCACACTTTATTACAAGGTAATAGATAGAGACTATGCTGATCTCTTACCCTCCTCATCATCTAGTGTCATGCTTAATAGTCACGAACCGATAAGTCAATGGATGTCTCCTTCTCAAAGGGAGTCAAGATCTCGATCAAGGTTTAGAATTTTAATAATTGGAGAGCTGCATTCGTCCTAACCACTCCGTTGATTTAAGTTTATAAAGCAAGTAAACGTTGATCGATTTATTTAACTCGTTTCATTTTATTTAAATTTTTCTTGATTTAAAAGAATATTTCATGACGTCTAGAAAATAAACAAAGCAAAACGTTTGTCATGTGTGAATGCTTGTTACGTTTTTCTTTTTGTGTTTTGTTGTTCCAGAATACTTTTCATTGGTTAAAATAAATATCGACTAACTAACACAAACCAAAAAAACACATTTTAGTATTACTATTTAAACATGAAATTGTGTAGTGAATATTCATCATGTGAAGACTTAAGTGAAAAGATATAAAGGATAAAATTGAAGTAAGTAGAATAATTGTGTGAATTTTAGCATAATGCATATTGCGATCGAGATGGAATCACATATTTTCCTAATTCGGTAATCTATCATTTATAAGATGAACTTTAAACCAGAAAAGAAAAATCAACTTCAAGACAACTTTTTCTTCTGAATGCTCTTGAAGATAGCTTTAAGGAATTTGGATAAATTTTGTTATGAAAAGCAAAAAAAGTGCACATTCTTAAATAGAAACGACTTACAATCCGCTGGCATCAAAATTTTCATTCATTAAACTAAAATCAGACTTCAAGCTTGACTGCGACTTCTCCAACTCTTGAAGACATGATTGATGGCGGATGCAAGGACAACACGGTGATGATCAATAACCTAGTGCAAGAATGAAGATGGATGAGGACAATGGATGAAAAGGTGCTTTGGTGATGCCATTCACAAGATAGGCGACACGGGTAATCGACACGACTCTAGGTGAGAAAATTAATAAACTTAGTTTAGTCTCCACAATAGAACTTGAGTTCGCACAAACACCGAGGCCAATACAATTGGCTATGATATCAAGTTTTAGAACCAATAATAAGAAAACGATTACTGTATCACTTTAACTCTATAACGTGTTATAATTAGGAGGTACTTTTACACCCAAATAGCATGTAGATGAAAGGAAGTAATTTAACAATAAAGCTAACTATCCTATGAAATGACGAAAATCACAAAATCAATTCTAGTCCAACGAAATCTCGGAATATTCCATCAATTTTCTAAGAAAATTCAATTTGGGAATTACAAAAAAGAAATAAAAACCCGCATTATAGGAAATTAATATATCAAACAGCTTTATTCATCGGTCAATGATTCAGAAGTTGTCTGAGCAGATTATAATAACAACAGTTTTAATTAATTACTTGGGGCGGAACTTGAGCCTTGATCTCCGTTCTTGAGATTCATAATTAGGGTTTTATAAAATCGCCAAAGGCTGTCATTTGGCACGTGCCACGTCACCTCCATGTTAGGTTAATATTAATTTTTTTTCCCTTCTTTTATTTACCCCTGGTAAAATTCCGTGAAGCTTGGCTCTGTCCCCCCTCCTTCTAGCTTTTGGCGTGCTCCGAACTATTTCCTTCTTTGTTTAAATCCAGCAAGCGGGTTTCTTACACTAGGAATCTTTCGGATCTCTTTTCCCCACCTTCCTTTCTCTCTCTCTCTCTCTCTTTTTTTACCTTATTCTAATTTGAGGATAGGATTTTGAAAATGGTTTTTGCTCTTGGTCCAAAGGGGCAGATCTCAAGAAGCCACACCAGCAGCTCTGTGCAGCCACAGCTGTTTTGTCGTTTTTAGGGCGTCGATGTTCGGATGTGAAATTGTTCAAGATTTGCTTCATTACCCACAGACCCTAATCAAGAGATTAATTAAGAAAGCAATGCAATTCTTAATGCATTCGCTGTTACGATGAAGCATGTAAATAGGGTTCTGAAACTTTAAGCTTTCCCAATGCAGGATGCTTTATGATTACTCTAAGAGCACCTGCTAATGGATTTTGTGAATGAATGTACTCGAGATACTGGCTAACTAACTAAGTCATCGTTTAGTTTGTGATGCACATTTTTTTTCTCGTTCTATATTCTTACTTAGTAAAGTAAAAATACTCATTAACAAAGCCCTTATGTCATGCAATTGTGTGAATGAGTGTTTACGGGGTACTTGTTAAGCACACTTACTTTAAAATAATTCAACATTTAAAGTATTGAAAAATAATATCAGCATAGTTAGTCTATTCAAAATTGCACAGTTTTCATAGTTTGTTATTTGTCAGGTGCCTTTGAGGAACCCGTTAAATATGCATACATACATACATACATACATATATATGTATGTATGTATGTATGTATGTATGTATGTATGTTACCGATAAAGGTGATTTCCTGCAACCAAGAAAGCCATGGTTTTCAGAAATTCGGTCCCTATCATTTGCAGATCTTGGAAGCCAAAAAGCACACTCGACCCATTATCTGAAAAGCGTCCATGGGGTTTCTTCTTTAAATTATTTCACATGTAAGGGCAATTTGGTCATCAAGTTTCTCTATAAATACACTCCCAAGAGCCCCCTTTAGGGCCATAATCTCTCTCATTTTCGCTGGAAAAAAATAAATGGTCGGTCCTATATCCAACCTAGGATCTCTTCATTCCACTCCAATCTTCTCATCCAAAATGCCATCTACCTCTACTTCCATCGCCATAAAGCTCAAAACCCTGATCCAAACACTCATCTTCTCACGATCCTGCCGTGTCTCTCGAGCCCTCTCGAAGGCGAAATCTTTCCTCGCCGACGTCATCCGGAAGGGACCGCCGGTTTACTTCATTTACTTCGCCAAGAACAAGAGGAAGAGCAAGATGTACATCGGATCGTTCCGGATGTACTACAATTGGTGCTCCTCGCGTTCGTACTCCGCCCCAACTTCGGTCCTAGACGGGTTCCGGACGAACCACTTGTACTACGACTCGACGTGGAATTGCTCGATCCCGACGTCAGAGGCCCCGGCCGCCGAGTGCGAAGACGAAGGGGAGTCGCAGCTGTCCGGCTATCTCCAATGGCTCGAAGAGAAGAACAAGGCTAAAGCAAGCGGTAGCTTCGCCGAGCTGAACAACGCCAACGAGATCGATGAGCTGGCCGATGTGTTCATCGCCCAGTGCCACGAGAAGTTCATTTTGGAGAAGCAAGAGTCGGACAGGAGGTTCCAGGAAATGCTAGCGAGAGGCATTTGAAGTTGAAGGGCCTTCTCAGTTTTTTTTGTAGCTGATGATGTTAAGTCAGTTTCACTTCTTCTTGCTCCCTTGTGGGTTGAACTTGTTGGGCACAAAATGGGTATAATTCAAGCTTTAGCTAGCGATGGACTTACGCAAATGGAATGCTAAATTACTCATGCCCTTGCTCCTTCATATTTGTGACGTCGAAATTCGTCCATTTTTCCGGAAATTATCGTGTCTTTTCTCGCATGTGATGTTTAGCTTCTAGATAATCAAAAGCCTGCCCAAATCCAAAATAACCTCAAATGATCACAGACATGGTCTCGTTTTGGCGCTTGTGGGTTCAATTTTTCAATCGTGGAATGGCAAAGTCAAGCCATGATCGTAGCTTTTACGAAAGCTGATGAACATGTGAAGATAAGATAAGGGAGGAAAAAACGAAAAGGGCCAAAAAGAGGGAACCCACATTTTCACCTACATTTCTTTATCTTTCGTTTACATAAAAAAAATGAAAAATTAATGGTGGGATTATGGGGATTGAGGACATCGATTAAACAATTTATCTGGGAGCTTTTTGAGGCAGTTCGTTCGGCGATAGACGTGCGTGCCCCTTTATCCAAGTTGATTGTCATTAGAAAAGAATTGATTGTCATTAGAAAATTGTAATTAGAATATATCAGGCTGACGACGTCCGGATTTCATGGGAGAGAAGGAAGTCGACAAAGCACTTCAAAGTCAACTAGTTTGGTGTGAAACGGCCCAGCTTGTTCGGCAGTCAAGCCCATCGCTGAACAATGCAGAACCCAGCTCTCCATCTCCAAATTGAAGACTTTGAGCCTTCAACGCAGCAGTGCGAAGATGCAAAAAAAGGGAAATTTTATGTGCGGAAAAAGATAGGTTTGGTTCGACCAAAAAAAAAAAAAAAAAAAAAAAAGGATATTACTATGTTATTTTTATTTTGTTAAAGCCTATAATCATGGAGATCTCTGTCCCTATCTTGATGATTTATGCATTTTTTTTTCTATTTACGGTAAAACTATGTGATTTTAATTAGTTCTATGTGATTTATGTTTATATATGACATCAATCCATCCGTTGATCTTTTGGTTTTCGATGATGTGCCGCAATGATCTCGGAGAATTGGAAAGCGGGTTGTAAGAATGACTCCACGGAAAGAGCAGATTGATGTACTTTCGTTCACTTCAATTTGCAAACGGGTCTGGTTCGGATGGTGACCTTTATTCCTTTGACAAGGACTTGTACCTCGGATTTCCTAACCACATCGACATGCGCTCTCCGTGAGCTATAGTTCTGATTTCGTATATGTATGGTGCTATCTTTGCTGAACTCACGTCGCAAATCGGGCTGGGAGGGGGGATAGTCCATCGTCAGGAGATTTGCCCTAGTAATCACACGAGACCATTTGAAGTGACTTCTATTATTCAAATTAGGGTTGTTTGTCTGAAAGGAAAATTATTTTCGTAACGGAAAGCTAACCGATTTATGAAAAACGTTTTTCATGAATTGGAAATAGCGAGCTTAATTTTGGGAAAAATAATTTTCCCGTTTAGTAAGAAGAAAACCACTTTCCATAAACTACTAAACAAATAAAAGCTAACTAATCTCCTTGAAAACGATTTCCATGAAAAATATTTATGTTCTTCATCAAGTTTTCAGTGATATAAATGCACCCTCAGGGTTTTTACAAGTTTTTGGCACTCACTCTCTATTGATTTTTAACATGAAAACACTCGAAATCTCACAAAATATCGGAATATTACATATAGAAGCGTCATATAATTATGTTTATTTTTCTGTTTTCCACTTCATATATTTTTTGTATTTTCATTTTTTGGAGGAGAAAAATCATGATTGAAGAAGGTTGTGACTTGTAACCTTTCCTTGCCGGCTTTCCTCTCATCAACAGCCATTGCAACATTGCCTAATCCTTCGTTTGCAGCACTGCAACTGCAATCTTCGATGTAATGGTACATTCGACCATAGTTTGCAGGCCGAGTGCAATTTCGGTCTGTGCACTCAATTGAGAGGTTCTTGCGTAGGCTAAATCCGTATGTCGAGAACAAGACTTGTGCAGAAGGTTCAATAACTGAAGCTTGACCATACGTCGAGATGTTTTCGAGAGTAAGACCCACTCGATTTGATATTTTCCAAGTGCAAAAGATGGTTTATTCTGTTCATTCTGCTTAGTAAATGATCGTCGTTCGGGCAAAACTACAGCATGCAAATGGCATCACTCAAAAGGAAGGGCCATAGAGAGAGGTGGAAGAAAGGCAGGAGGAGCAATTTCCAAGGTGGTCTTTTATTTATTTATTTATTTGTCAAGGCAAACCAACTTCTTTTAATTAGGAAAACTCGAATTAGGACGGAAATTGACATCCTAGCATAGAAGCAATGCCCATAGTTCTAAAAAGGTGGTTCAAGAGTTGAGTAAGTACCGTGAATTAGAATCATATATTTACTAACGGCGCGAATATCGAATTGATCATAATCCTCAAAAATAAAAATATTATTTCAGCATTTCAAATGAATCACGTTTTGTTCAATCTCTAATGAGATAGAAACTTCTCCACCAACTAATATTTTTTTTTTTTTGGTAACAACTCCACCAACTAATTTTCTAGTCTATTAGTTATAAAAAAAAAAGAGCATCACTGATTGTATCCATTTTTAGCTACGTTTGCATGCGACGTGGTGGATGAATTTCCCTCCGACATGTCCCGCGGCTCGCAAGATTGGGTAATTGCATTAAAAACTTCCTGCTAATAAAAGACCAAATATTATTAATTTATGCAAGACTACACTGACTAGTCATGTCAATAATGCTTTCTACAGTCCTAGGACACTGAAAAGGAGCAATAAGGGGGTAAGGAATTGATTCTTCTATTGACACTGACATCTCTTTATTCCGAAATTTCTCTCTTCCTTGCTCTTCAGGACGGAGTTCTTTTCTTTTTTCTTCTTTTTGGTGTCCCCTTGCTTCCTCACCTGAAGAACGGCTTTAGAGAAAAAGTGAAAATGCCCGTGGATTCATGGGTTCATTCAAATCAAATGAGGATTAAACTACAATAAAGGCATCAATAGCTCACCCGAATTCAAAATTGCTTCACTAAAGTGGTTTCATTGCGTTGCCGTTGGACAAAATTGGATGTGGAAATTCACATCAAAATGAATAGCTTACCAAGCAAAATGAGACTATTTTTGGCCAATTTTAAAAGATTATGGTAATTTTAGAATTTAGAGTTTAGAGTGTGAAAGATTTATAGTTTAGGGGGGCACAGAGTAATTTCCCCATCGGGTTCCCATCAACAAAGAAGAACAAATATGTAACTATTTTCCCTACCTTTCTGCATGCTAAAAACGACAGTAAGCTTTAGGTTCTCAATTGACCTTATCAGAAATTAATCTGCAAAAATGCTATAGCCAATTTTGATAAGTTTTTGTACCTTTGAAAGGACTATGATCAAATTGAGCATCCTAAGTCTTGTCAAGAAAGGTCAAGGACTATAGATATTCATGCTGCAAAGCCAGAAACATCATTCGGTGTTTATTCTTAATCTAGTATAACGACTGAGTCTTTTCCTAATCTCGATAATATATAGTATATAGGCTTCTATACTAATGTGAAGTCGAATACGATGATTTCCCCAAACTCCTCTTAGTCTATGTTTGGGAGATTTTAAAGCGGGTGAGGAAAATAGTGGGGAAGAAAATGAAAGTGAAGAAAGACAAGGTGGCGAAATTGATTTCTTGTCCGTTGTTTGGAAAGAGTGGAAAATGAAGGCGGAGAAAGTGTTGGGAATTAGGAATATTTTGTATGGAAAGTGAGGTTAAATTGTAAGGAAACTTTTGATACCGTGAAAAACAAGTAACAAGTCTTGAAGGGTAAAAAATTGACCATCGAATTCGAATAATATTATAACATCGAAACACTCTTTAGAAGAGCCTAACCCGTTTTTGAAATGAAAAGTTATTTTTAGCCTTATAACTTCATCCATTGAATATTGGTCAACCTTAGGTTGACCTTTTAATTTTTTGGGAAATCTAGAGAAAATTTGAGGTGTGAACAAATATATCAACCAACAAGTTGACCTTTTAATTTTTTCCGAAATCTAGAGAAAATTTGAGGTGTGAACAAATATAATACCCCTCAACCAACAGATTCTTTTGTAATCGTTTGGAGGTAAAGTAGGTCGAATTTGAAATTTTTATTACTTTCTCGAAATTTTCTTCACAAAAATGAGAAGAATGAGACTTGGTTGGCCCAATGTCTTTGGGTTTCACCAGAATTATTCTCAAGCTATTTAAACTCACCTCGACAACCAAAGATGATTCTCAAAGTTTTCCCAAACACACCTAATCAAAGTTGATGGGTGCTCCCGTTCAATACTTAACCTAATGAAATGATCTCTAGGGATGTTTTGCAAACCAGTCATGAATTTATCATATGGATGTGAATTCAGTCTTATTTCAATTTTATCAATAGTTTTAAAACTTTGCATATTGTTAGAATAATTAAAAATTAAAACACACTTTCATTTAATGGCTTAAATTTTTAAAATAGTTGACAATAGTTTCACAAAATCTTACATGATATCAAAGTAGGAGGTCTTGAGTTCAAATCTTTTCAGCCCTTACTTACCTTCACAATTACATATTTTCATGCTTTAGGCTTAAGCCAAAATCCAGCCTATGCATGAGAAGGAGTGTTAGAGTAATTAGATATTTTAGAATAGTTGGCATCCCACAAAATCTCACTTAAGTTTTTAGAATAGTTGGTAGTAGTTTTATAAAATCTCATATGCTATCAAAGTAGGAGGTCATGAATTAAATTCTTTCAAAGCATCATTTGCCTCCTAATTAAATATGCTCTTGGTACTAGGCAAAAAGATCAGACTAAGTGTGAAAGGAAGTGTTGGGATAATTAAATATTAAATAATGCCTTCATCTAACACTTTAAGCTTTTAAAATAATTGGTAATAGTCCCAAAAATCTTATATAGTATCAAAGCAAGAGGTCCTGATTTCAAATCTTTCTAGGTTCTTGTTTATCTCCTAATTATATATTTCCATGCTTTAGGCTTAAGCCAAAGTCTAGTTTACGTGTAAGGATGAGTGTTAGAGTAATTAAATATTACCACGCTTTCATTTAAACAGCTTAGAGTAATTAAATATAAAATCACGTTTTCATCTAACAGCTTATATTTTTAGAATAGTTGGCAGTGGTTTTACAAAATCTTACATGTATAATTTAAATGTAGTTATTTTGGTCAATTTTCTCCAAAAACCACTGATGTAGTCATCCAGTCATTGTCAACCGTCATATGTGACACACCGTCACATAATCAATCTCCAGTGAAACTTGGTTGTAATGACTATTGGAATTTTGTGCAAAAGTTTAAGAGTAAATTAGCAAAATTGAAAAGTTTAGAATTGAATTGGCATCCATATAATAGGTTTGGGATCGATTGACAAATTTCCATGAAAATCAAAGATACCCACACAAGGAATAGCAAAGTGAGATGATGATGCTTCATTCCGATGAGTGTATTTTTAGGACACAGTTAGGGCAGCCACAATGTAGGTTAACTAGATTAAGCTAATCACATGCTAGGAAATATAGCGACTCACTTTGACTCCACAGAAAAATAGAAGTTCCGACACGAGCCTTACGGATGTTGTTCCATATTACAGAAGCTCGTTTAAGGTGGTAAAAAACATGCATCAACAACTTTGAACGACCTTAGCAAAATGAAAAGAAAGTGAAAACCTTGCAAGAACAGGACATGGATCGAAACAAGAAAAAGGATAAACCCAAAAAGTTCGTAGCAATCGTTGACAGCTCTTGTCCGCTCGATCCAGTTAATGTTCATCGCAAGGATGCAGATATTCATGCAGTCGCTGCAAAAAAAAAGCTTCACTTGTTCTGCGTAGGATTTGGCGCGCTTTGTGGGACTCTCCTCAGGCTCGCCTCCACGGCTTTCGCAGCTCTTTGATCTTCCATTGTCGTCGCCCCTTTCAGCTCGCTAGAATTGATAACCGTGGAATCAGAGCTACGGTTACAAGCTGAAAACATCACGAGCCTCCGTGGTGCAATGTTTCTCGGAGTGTTCTTGGGTTCAGGGTTAACGGAAAACGCAGTGCAAACCAAAAGGGCGCTGTCGAGGATGAGGAACGAGACGAAGATGGCAGCAAGAATGCTGGGATAGATCTTCATGAAGGCAAGTGAATATATGAGAGGAGAGGAGTCTTGAAGATGGAGATGATTAGATCTTCGGTGAGAGTAGGTTGATTTATATGTGGATGACCCGTACGGTCGGCCTCGTTAGTGCACGAGTGCATGCTAATTGTTTAATTTGTCATGGGTACTTGGTCTGGACTCCGGAGGAAGCAACTCAAATCTAATGTCTATCCTTTTTCTAAGAAAATTCGTGAGGCAAAAACATATGTTGCAAAAAATTGAATGATTTGGATATAATATATGATTGTTTGCATCACTTAGAAAAATATATATATAAAAAAAATATGTTATCACAGTTAATGACAATTAATGTCTAAACAATTTGATGATTAAATATATTTCTTCATTCATTTTTGTAAGTCATAGAACCAATATATTTAGAAAAATAATTTTTACATAGATGGTTTTCCACTAATCAGACACATTGGCATAATTTGAAGTTATTACAAGTTTTTGTGTTCTTGCTTTTGTTGCTGTGGGTGTAAGACAGAGGAATCGTGTATAGTAGAGTTGGAGCATAGAAGAGCAAATGCTAATACATAATTAGGTTAGCCATACCTAAATTGCTCAAATGATTTGGCGTAGGGGATAGGTCCGTCAAAAGGCTCAAGTTTAGATTCTACTTTGATCTCCCTAATATAAGGTATTGGACTTCTCGTACACTTTTCTAACAAATTTTCGAGCAATGGCATAGCCACAAGTGAGGGATGGCGAGTATGACTTTGCGTGGGGGCCTTCAAGTCCAATACTTCAACCTAAAGAGATCACCAAGAGGTATCCTAAATCGGAACTTACTAATAGTTGGTCACCATTTTAGTTATACGCTTAAATGGATGGTGGGCAAGTTAAAAATATTAACAGCGCCTCCGCATCATATTAGTTCATTGATATAAGATTTTTTTTACATTACATCCTCACACATACATCTCAATTAATTTGCCATTTATGCGAGCCTTATGCAATGGGCCATTTGCAACTTGAATCTCTACCTCATTGCCATGCATCGCAACAGCGCCGACCGGCACATCTAGATTCACACATGGAGTAGCCATGTTGGCACCAAGCTCAGGATAGCATTGCTACATTACAGCTTTGCACCTTCACGCAAGGCTTCTGTCGCTTGATCAAACCGTGATGTCAATCTTCACCCAATAACTCCGATGGTCTCTACAAGGTTCCTTTTTTAGACGTTCATTAAACATTTGATACATTAAGAGGGCCACCAATCAATCATTGTTTCAGCCATCACTTGTTGAGAAATCAAGTCAATTGGACACAATTAAAATAAAACACGAATCAAATCGGTTAGGAGTTCAATTACCAGGTTCCATTAGTGTAATCTGGTTATGCAAAAAAGTGACAGGCAACTACGAATAGAATCAATTAGCAGGATGTTAAAACTATGATTAATCACCTCAATTCTTTCGCTGTTTTTCAAATCCCAATTATGGCCAGTTAATTCACAACGAGCCTCTTTTGGGAAAATCTCAATATCCTTTCTCTCTAATATCACAAAGAACTCTTGCAACCCCTCTTCACAAGTTAATCTCCAAGTAACTAGGATTTTCTAACACTAATCAGGACAAGCAAATCTTTCACAATTATAGAAAACATGGAGAGAAACCCTGGTTGCACGAATTATATATACATAAGTCAAAAAATCAAATTCCAAACATAATTTTTAATGTGGTCACTATATATGTAGATGATATAACCCCTTGGATTGGTCCATAGGGATTTAAAAAGTAGACTGGCGTGTTAGAGATGCTTGATTACGTACTTTAATTTCTCATGCCATTCTTACAATGTCATGTTTAGAGAAAAATCATATGCAACTTTCTCGGTTGACATCTCAACTAGTTAACAAGGTTCATGAGTTATTCAGTAAGCATGGCATTTACTCTCCTGAAATGAAGTTCCATGTCATAAAATAAAATCATTACTGATAAAATGGCCATTACTTTTGGCCAGAGTGCTTTATTCTCGTCGTTCTATATGAAAAAGCATCTTATAAGGTATATGTGTGGTCTGCCCTGTCTACTGTTTGTATTACTGTCGCCTTTGAAATATCATGCGCACATGCTATTTAATGCAAGGATAGCTTCCAAGCTTTTCAAAAATCTCTCCCTATTATACAATTGTCTCGTGACTTTCTAAACACTTTCTCCTCTACCTCGAAGTCAAATGTCAACATATATATATATAGAAAGAGAGAGAGAGAGAGACAAAGTACTGTCGTGCACGTCGTGCTACTCAAGCTCTTTCCCAGTTGTGCGGTAGTACTTTGGAAGTGGAGTGTCATCTGTCGAAGAAGATGAAAACTATTCATGTCATGCAAAAACCAGTAATTATTATAATTCCCTCTTTGGAAAAAGATGCAACAAGAAGAGGATTTAACAATGTTGATCGTGGATGGTGGTCGTGTCCTAGCTGAAATGATGCATTTCGGTCTGCAGATAAGCCCTCCAGCTCTTCGTCTGTTCGAGCGCGAAAGCCGCTCGCAGATCATGTGATAAACTGATCAAATCAGGGCCATTGCCGCTTCGGATTCCCATGCAAATTTACAGCCCCGGACGGCAGGGACTTCTGTTCTGACCGTTAATTCTCAATTAATTAAATCACGGCTTTTTATGTTTTATTTTACTAATTTCTTTCCCTTCATTTTTGGCCTTTTTTTTTTTTTTTTTATCTTTGATTTCTTCAAAATGACGCAAATGTCTGGTCGACGAAACTAAAAAAATTGTTTATTTTTGGTGGGAGAAAGAGCGTATTTGGAGTGTGCATCAATTGCTAATTAAGGCACACGTACGCGCGTCTATATTTTTATTTTCTCAAATTTTATTTTCTTATAGTTAGATTAGGTTTAACAAATGTTCCATTTTCTAAGTGCAAAAAATACATCATCCTTGTAAAGTTATGATGAATTTTCGCACACCAAATTGTGGAGAAAAACACTTTTCTTGGGGTATTTCGATATTGTGGACAGTGATGATAATTTATTAATTTTATGAGATGATTATGAAATTCCTTAAATTTTGAATTCGTTTGCATATCATCACCTTTGTATCTACATAAAAATCGTCTTTTCGATTAATAGGGATCAGTTTATGTATGAACTCTCTTTGCCAAGAATACAATACAAAATCACTTATAGGTGCGTGTGCATACTAGATATTATCGGACACCCAAACCTTTGATAGACTAATCCGTCCATATGCATTATGTAAGGCTCCAACCCACATAACTGTTGTTAAGAAACACATTATGAGCACATTGTAAACACATTCTCTCGATGGCTTAAACTTTGAAAAAAACCAGTTCGTCTAACATGATATTAGAGTACATGTCGACAGTTCAAATCCCAAAACCCCTCTCAATTTTCTCCGAGCTATTATTCCCGTTATTATACCCATTTTCGCCACCTCCCGGTGATCTCGATGACGTGATTTTGTTCACATTTAAACACATCCTGTTAGCTTAAACGTTTTGGTAAAAAAGAAAAAGAAAAAAAAAGATTGTCCAACAGCAGCAAGCAGGGGTGCTGAGTTCAGAAAGCTCATCGTTTGTTCCCAACATTGTACGTGTGCCTTGGTTTTTGCCCTACCTATATAGAATCTCCCTGTTAATTTCCCCAAACATTTATTGTTTTACGGTGACTTCGACGCATGCTTGGATTTCATCAAACTTAAAAATCACTCCTACGGAATGATCCCCACTTTCTAAAACCCTCCACTAAACAAATCAGAACCGACGACGTGCACGGGAGAAAATCTAATTAATTTGGAAAGGGCATGGTTCGTGTCTCCGGGTCTCTGTTACCAAAGACTTAGGTGGTCGGGATCGTCTGTTACTGAACGCCTCCACAACGTTCAAACCTTGCCGTGTGAAGTTGTCGACTTTCTTTGTCCTTAGGTTGGTTCTGTAGAGTTTATTTAATTTAGGTTGCTATTGGTGGAAAATTTATTTATTTTTTATTAAATAAAATAGTAATAGAAAATATATATTGGGGTTAGGTATTATATAAATTAAATGGGCCAAGCAGGAATTTTAGGAAAGAGATCTTTTTAGATCTCTTTCCTTTTTTTTTATTTACATTTTACAATTCCCTAAAATCGAAATATCATAATCTTTTTTCCTATTCCGGTAGATTGTATATACCTTATTTGTCTATTTTTATCTTGCCTAAGTAGATTATCTTGAGTTACACATACATTACCTTGGGCTAAACTAAAAAACGACTATTTTGAAAACAAGTCAATGATGGCCCCGAGAAGTATGAAACTCATTATATAAGGCTCTAGTGGTTATTCTCCCAAAATACAACAAATCTTCTTCTTTATTCCATATTGAATAATAGAAAGAAATAGAACAACATTATGTGTATAACCCATTAAAGAAAATAAAAATAAGTAATGAGATAGGAAAAAGAGAAATAAGGATATTCTAGTTTTGATATATCTATATCACTTTCCAATTATGTTCAAAGGGAGAAGAACACTAGAAGTGCCTTAACTTGTGTACGACGTTCACTTTAGTACACAACTTTTGGCTGGCTCACTTAAGTGACACTTTAAAAAAAAAAAAAAAGAATTACTTAAGTGCCAACTTCGATTTAAATTGCCAAAAATTTGATGTGGCAATATTTTATTAATTTCTCAATCCTACATGGCTTGCCGGCATGCATAGTCAACATATAATCTCCAAATGACATTGTGTAGCAAGTTAAAAAGTAATCACTTTAGTGCCAATCATTGTAAAAAAATGATCATTTTAGTGTCAATTGTTGTTAAAAAGTGATCACTTCAATACAAAAAACCCATAAACGACATTGTATAGCAAGTCAAGGGGTTCAAATTACATTTAGTGGGAATCTTAAGTTTTGGAGTGGGTTTAAAAAGTTATCGCGACAAAAAAAAAAAAAATACAAAAAACCCATAAATGATGTTGTATAGCAAGTCAAGAAGTAATTACTTCAGTGCCAATCTTAATAAAAAAGTGATCGCTTTGGTGCCAAAAAATGCCACCTCAAATAAAATTTTTAATTATAAAAGCCATGTAATTTCTCTATCTGGAATTTTTTGCCGGAGGCACTTAAGCGATGGTTTTTCTCCTATTTTAGCACATAAGTGAACCGGCGAAAAGTTGTGACACTAAAGTTAAGACACTTGTGTGTCCTTCTCCCTGTATTCAAAATAACTATTTATAGGTAACCGAAAGAGAGCCATTTGAAAACCATTATGAATCCGTTGACAATTAATACATGACCGTTACAAATATGAAGGTTTATGAAGAAATAAATTAAATATTATAAAGTCGTTATACAACCGTTAGAAAGCCAGCCATTATAAAATGTTACAAAACTGTTATAAATTAATGGCGGACAAAAACGGTTATAAATTGATGAAAACCATTACAAGAATAATAGCTTTTGAAATTTTCAAAAATATTGAAATATCTAACGACTAGGTGGGGATGCTTAGCAGGATAGTCTCATGACTTCCTAATTATGTCTACTAGATTTATAGGTAGGTTAATGTCGCCGGTGGTGTGTCCACTTTTGCCCGTCGAAGCCGTCGTTATATTTGCTATTGTTCAAAAACGTCCCTTCACTCTTCAAAAAGTGTCGCTAATCGTGTCTAGACTGGTCACGCGACGGAATTTGCTATAGCCATGAGATCTAAAAGCTCGAGGGGCCATGGCTGCAGGAGTAAGCTCCAAACTCATGGTCATCGTTGTGGGCCTAGAGCTCGAAGGTCGAGTTTCCATGCCCAGGAGCTTAGAGATTGAGCTCAAGCGACCATGGCGACCATGAGCTTGAAGCTTGAGCTTCCATGGCAAAAGCAAGACATCCATGGCCATAAGCTCGAGCTCAAGCGACCATGGCGACCTGTGAGCTCAAAGCTTGAGCTTCCATGGCAAAAGCAAGCTCAAAGCTCAAGTGTTCATGGCCGTAAGCTCGAGCTCAAGCGACCACATCGGCCACAAGAGCTCAGAATTTGAGGTTGATTGACGATGGCTGAAGCAAGGTCAAAGCCCAACTTTCCATGGCCGCGAGATCGAACTCTTGGGATTGTGACGGTCATAATCTTATAGGACAACAGATTGCTGATTTAGGTCCACAAACTCTCTATATTTGCATGCTTAACTTGATGTGATGTCTATTTCGCGTCACATAAAGATTTTAAACAAATCTTAATGCAACATGTGCACCCCAATGTCCATGTCGGCATTTTGATGGTCCATAATAGCAAAAATCGATCCGCAAGAGATAAAGTATAATGGAAGGACTAAAGATGGGATCTTTTATAACATGAAGGAATGGTTTTTATCCCGAAAAAAGGTAGTGGGAAGATTTCAATTTTTGAACAGAAATACATGGACTGCCAAATCGCCGATGACATTAAATACATGGACTGCCAAATCGCCGATGACATTAACCTTTTGAGGCACTTGCAAGGTCGACGTTCATTTTCTATATTGTGATGCTATTGGTATTTATTATGGTAGATTTTTGCATTTTTTTGTTATTTGTTTATATGCATTTTATTTTGGAAGAGCAGAAAAGAAAGAAGAAAAAATGGGTCGGCTGAACTTAGATCAATGACTCAATTGGCTGGGAAAGTGAAATGATGCTATTGTTAAATGACATGGTACAGGAACTTTGTTCCAAAAGGTGCAATGATTACAAACAAATTCAATTCAAAGATACGATGCATCGAAGAGATTCTAGTATGAACTTTTAGGGAAGTGCAATACAATATATTTATAGTTGAAGAGCAACAACTTTTAAAAATTAACATACCCATTCATTTTCTTGGGTCTTAAATTGACCAAAAGAAAGACCGAACTTTAAATTGACGTTGTATTAAATTTTTCGAAAGAAAAGACTTTGAAAAAATTATAATGAGAAATCCATAGTAGGATATAACTATTTTGAAGAATTTTTTAGAAGTACCTTGACTCAATCCATATCTAGTCGCTTTTTCTTTGGATTTGATTTTCTCAATTTTTTCATTTTAATTTTGATATCATTTTGAGTTCTGTAGCCTTATTCCAGGACAAACCAAAATATTACAAGAGTTCAATTTGTTGATATGCTCAGACTTGGAAATGGCTCTTTTGGTGAAAGAAAAAAACTACTAGCTAGATCCATTATAAAAAATGAACCTGAGGACATTCCCATAAGAATCTTTAAAACACAAGATCTTTCCTAGCATCTGATACATACTCAAGCACGACAAGCTACAGATACGATCAGTCTTGGATTCCTGCAGTTCGCCTAGCAGTTTCCTCCAATCATCAAGAATTAGGCCCGTGAGAATAGATCGCCGTATAAAACTCCAGCAGCCTGTGACTTTAAGATAATCTTCATGTCTATTCAAAGGACTTGAATCAAATCTCCAATAGGTCCCCAAAAGACCAGTCCAATTGACTTCCCAATGGGACGTGAGCCCTTCAGGATTGATCATGCAAGCACAAGACCTTTTGCCAACCCTAGACGCGTTATTGCATTTTAACAATGGAGTCACATCCACTATCACTAACTTCTGAGAACAAAAATAGATCATCCACGAAGAAGAGATTGT
Organism: Eucalyptus decipiens; assembly: GCA_014182575.1. Classification (NCBI taxonomy): domain Eukaryota; kingdom Viridiplantae; phylum Streptophyta; class Magnoliopsida; order Myrtales; family Myrtaceae; genus Eucalyptus; species Eucalyptus decipiens. The sequence continues at coordinate 23,190,576 of CM024619.1, forward strand.
AGAATTTCGGCCCACTTCTAGAAGCCTTCAAATGACACCGATCGGCATTCTCACACCGTTCTTTGAAGCGAAAGTTGGGAATATCCATACAAAGAATAAACAGGTGAGGCAAGGAAGGGAGCGCATCGCTTGATGCCTCTCTGGGTTGGGAAGGATCAGGATCACACCCCCATAAAAAACGATTACATTTGATGCCATGTAAATGCAGTTTAAAATGAGATCTCACCACATATGCGAGAACTTAAATAACGTTAGGACATCTGTAACAAATGTGCTCTCTTGGCGGTCGTGAGCTTTCCCCATATCAATCTTTATAGCCCAAAACCCTCCTTTCTCTTAGTTGTTTTTCATGACACGCGGTATTTGCTGAAGGATGGTTACATATCATCAGTCCTTCCCGGTTAGGGCTGATCAGATCATCCGAGAAGGGCCTCAATCTATCAACAAGCACTTTTGACACAATCTCGTGAATGGTGTTAGATGAGCTGATAGATTAGGGAACTTGGCAGGGATTAGCACAAGAAAGGAAGCCATTAAGTTTAGGGAACTTTAGGAAAATGAGTGAAAAAAATTCTCTGGTAGTACTAGATGTTGGAATAGAGAGCATAATAGAAGAAGAAGAAGAAGACCTATTTGGGATTGAAATAGAAGAACAAGAAGACGTACTAGGAAAAGAATGCGTAACACTAATTTGTTGTAACCAAACAATTAATTCAAGAAAGTGATAAAAAGAAGAAGAAAGAATTGGAGGTGAGGTATATGACTAACCAAGTCTCCTTAAGGTGATTTGTTTCTGCTAACGGTGTTAAGCGGTTTCATGAACTTCACCTCCCAAATACAACACCTCGAACTTGTTTCTATCAGCATTATACAAACATGACTCAATCGAACATTTTTTGAAACTGGCACACTTAGAGAAACTTCAAGAGAGGAGATGTAGGTTTTTTTTGCTTCTTTTTCTTATTTTTTCCCTCTTGGAATGAATAATTTCAAATCTATTTATGAAGTTTTAGAATTCATGTACATAAGTAGTACATGGACCATGAATTAAATAAAAAAAAGAATCTAGAAGATACTTGAATTAAATGGATACAAGAATCTAGGAGATACATAAACTATAAATTAAGTAAATACATGAATTCAAAAGATACATGAACGGAAACTATACATCATGTTTGCTTGTTTTTTGTTGATCCATTAACCAACCACAATTACAATGCTACACACAAAAGCCCTAATGCCATAATAGAAGAAGAAGAAGAAGACGTATTTGGGAAAGAAATAGAAGAACGGGAAGACATATTAGGAAAAGAATACGTAACACTATTTCTTGTAACCAAACAATTAATTCAAGAAAGTGATAAAAACAAAAAAGAAAAAAGGAATTGGAGGTGAGGTATGATTGACCAAGTCTCCTTAAGGGATTAGTTTATGTTAACGGTGCTACGCAGTTTCATGAATTTCGCCTCCCAAATACAACACCTCGAACTTGTTACTATTAGCATTATACAAATATGACAATATCGAACATTTTTTGAAGGGAAAAAACCACAAAAAACCCCAAACTTTGTTCAAAGTGATAAATTTATCCTTTTTTTTTTTTTTTGTAACATGAAAAACCCTAAACTTTGCTAACCATGACACACTTACCCCACCAAGGACATTTTTGTCTTTTTCTTTGTTTTTCCTTTTTGTCTTCTTTTTTTTTTTTTTCCCTTTGTTCTTCTTCTCTCTTCCCTCTGCTAGTCATGGCGGAAGGAAGCCGAACTCAGGCGAGGGCCGCCCTCGTTGGCGTCGGGCAAGGGTTCTTTCCGCCATGGCCGACGGAGGGAAGAGAGAAGAAAAAAAAAAAAGGAAAAAGAAAAAAAATAAAAAGTAAAAGACAAAAATGCGCTATAGTTTAGGGTAAATGTGTCACACGGATACAAGTTCAGAGTTTTTTGTGTCACGAAAAAAAGTTTGAGGCAAATGCATTACGATTGGCAAAGTTTGGAGTCTTTCATGTCACAAAAAAAGTTTGAAATAAATTTGTTACTTTGGACAAAATCTGCGGTTTTTAGTGGTCTTTTTCTCTTTTTTTGAAATTGGCACATTTAGAGAAACTTTAAGAGAGGAGATGTAGGTTTTTTTTGCTTTTTTTTTTTCCTCTTGGAATGAATAATTTCAAATCTATTTATAGAGTTTTAGAATTCGTGTACATAAGCGGTACATGAAATAAATACAAGAATCTAGAAGATACCTGAATTAAATGGATACAAGAATCTAGGAGATACATAAACTATAAATTAAGTAAACACATGAATTCAAAAGATACATGAACGGAAATAATACATCTCGTTTTGCTCATTTTTCATTGATCCATTAACCAACTACAATTACAACACTACACACAAAAACCCTAATGCCATTCCGCGAGATTGAGAAAACATGGCAAGAATACCTTTCTTTCTTCTTCTAACACTGGCAAGCATGTGATAGTATTACATAGGAATAATTATCAAAGAAGCCGTGAAGTTATTATATGGACGTTAATTTTAGTGATAAACCTTTTTAGTTTGACTATTTAGGTCATAAATATTTTGATGATTTGCAAATATAGTCATTTTAGGTAATTTTGGCCAGTAATTATTGATGTGGACGCCGGCGGTCCTAAATAACACGGTCAGTATTAATGTGGACAATTTTTTTCTTTTATTTTTTAAAACTTTTTGAAATTTCTAAAAAGTTTATAACTTAATTTGCATATGTACAATAAGTTTATGAGTGATTGGGAAAATTTCCCTGTGTGCATCTTAATTGAATTTTGAATTGTCATTTCCAATTACATAGAACAATCAAATCAAATTCTAGAATAGTTATTTATGTGATGGATTTTATTCAAAGTGCTTAAAAAACACTTGTTAAGCAACTAACTAAGAAAACTGTATAGCTTTTGGAGTGATTATTCACATGAAATGCACAATTCAACATTTTGGAATTTGAATTATTGCAAATTAAATATTTAATTAGTGCTTTCAAGAAGCTTGTTCACATGATTATTTTTTAGCATTGAAGTGGTGTCCATGCAAGTTTTCAAACATCTCGACAAATCTACTGTCTCAGGCAATCTTAAGGGTATACTTCCCTACATCGGTATGGTTACTCCTTAAGTGCTTTCAACAAAATTTAAATTTAAAATTATAAGGATAGAAGCAAACTTACAAATAACTTGTTGGGGGTGTGAGTTATCGAGCACAACACGTTGTCTATTACATCGTCGACACAAGTCACACTCGTCTGTACTCATCATTGTGGGTCGGATATATGTTGATTTGGATATGGACAATTAAATTTGTATTGTATGAAAATAGATCAAAATAAGTTAAATGGATTAATTTGAATTAGACTATTTTCAACTAGACCCGGTCATTTAACCGTTTATGCTCCCATCAATTAGCTCCACCGTCTCTCTCACTCAGCCATCGCTCATTCATAGTGATGGCCATATTTGAAATTGCGTAGGGCAATTCGTTATGCCTCTTCTCTCTCCTCCGTGTGCCAACGTCCAAGCTATAGACCATGACAAAGTTCGATGCTAGGTGAGGTGGCGGCAACGGCCATGTGCGGTGGCTGGTTAGGAGGCGCCGGCACCAGCGCCACTGGTGGTGAGGCGGCAACGGCGGAGCCGACCAGGGCGCACGGTTCGAGGCCTCAGGGTGGCGAGATGGAAAGAAAGAAAAGGAAATGTTTGTCGTGCGCGTGTGAATGTGACGAGGCTGATGTTCAATGCTATAGCGCAGCAAGCCATGAAATGAAGTCATACTTTCTTGTCTTATTCCCAAGGATGCTTGGCGAACGGATCCTGAACCCCTTACTGGTGGTCCTTTCTAGTTTATTCAAACTAATTTGCTACTTTTCATCATATCTAATTCCCTTAAAAACCCAATTTTAAATCCATTTTCGATTTTATCACGATTTTTTTTCATCTTAAGAAACAAAACTTAACTTTAAATTCAATCTCAAATCTACGAGAAATTTTTTTATCTAAAAAAATCGTCAACTTTTACTCCAATTTTAAATTTATTCATGTTAGCTTTCCGTCAAAAAGTTGCCATCAGTCATCATGCCTAATTTCCCTAATTTTGATATCAAAGATTAGGTTTCGTTATGGAGATAATTTTTTACGTCATTTTAGTAAGGTGACTTTATTACCGACATGGGAATGTTATATTAAATAACTAATTACGATTTTTAGATGAACGGTTGACGGAGGTAAACTCGAAACTAGATTGAAAGTTGATGCTTTTTTAGAAAAAAAAAGTTCGCAATAGATTTTGGATCGACCTAAAGTCTGAAGCTTCTTTCTCGACAAAAAAAATTCGGAACAAAATTGTGACTAGACCTAAAATTAAGGTTTTTTTTTTTTTTTTTTCTAGAAAATGGCATTTCATCAAGGATACCAATTTTTCAAGAGGCATGATCCCCAATGGCAAGGCAGGACAACCATATGCAACATAGGAAATAAGAAAACTTTAGAGGGAAAGAAAACCCCAGCAATTAAACAAGAAAATCAAAAAAGGAAAACCAACTAATATTTGATTGAAAATTACAAAAGCAGACAGATTTCAGCTTCCAAAATATTTTTGACAAAGAGAGAAAGAAAAAAAAAATCATAAAAAGGGGGGCCAAAGAACGTTGCCTCCCCCTCCTCTGTCCCTCCTCCTTTCTTGAAAACGAAATCGATCGTCCTGCTCTTCCCCCCGTCTTTCTCTCTCCTCTGCTCGAGCCCGCGACCCGTTCATGCATCGTCGTTTCCCACCACTGTAGAAACCCATCCCCTGTTCCTCCCTCTCTCTCTTTCTCTCTCTTCGTTTCTTGTTTACAAATTGTTCGGGAGCCCCTGGAGTTGAAATGCTTGAAGTTGGAGATCTAGCCTCGAATCACGCGCGCTCGAGTGATTCGCGAAATGGGTTATGAGGTTCTGGACAGCAGCGGTGAGTCTCAATTCGACGTGGGTTGTTTTCTGGTTGGCGTCGGGAGATGGAAGTTCCCGTCTTTTCCTCGAGATTGATCGTGTATGGAGCCGCGCTTGGTGATATTGAGAATTGGGTCGCGACGTGTGGGGAGAATCGTGGGGCCTTTTCCCCTCCTCCTTTCCGATCGCGCGGATGCGGAATTAGGGCAGGAAAGGGTTCGCCCCAGGCGGTTCTGGTGGGGCTTAGGGTTTAGGGTTTTTTTGTTCGTCCAAAGGCGCTGTCTTTTCGAGAGGGTCGTGGTTAGGCCATCGTTCGGGAATGTGGGTTTATGGTTTTCGGTTCGTATGTCGTGATATTGTAGATTGAATTGGGGATTTGAAGGGTGTTTAGTTCAAGAGTTGATTTTGGGACTGTTAGGAAGCTTCATATATGATAGGTGGATTAGGGATTCAGTAAAGATGCAATTCTACGGTAAATAGGACAGGAGTCACAGAAAAGGAACTCTGTTGTAATATTATCAACTGGCGTGCGTGCTTATCCTGTGAATGTGATTTCGTACTTTTTGCAGATTTGCTATTATCAACTCTTCAGCAATTATTCTTCTATGCTGAGCATGTCTTGCCCTGTTGCTACTTCTTTGAAAAGTAGTTGCCACTGTTAGTGTACTTATAGTTGGGGAAGATGTTTGAGGACCAATGTGTCTGCCTGCATTCAAGTAGTGTTGTCATTTTACCCCCTTATCTGGCTTGTTAGTGAACCATGTCTGTCACTAAATGCAGCTGCGACATCCCAATTTCAAATTAGGACTAGCAGACTCGTGGTTTTTTGCGGGACCAACACTTATGTTTTCTCCAAAGCCGATTTCTTCAGAACCATTTTCTTTGCCTGGCACTTCCTGAGGACCATTCAAGTTTTCCTGGTATCATTTTGTGCAAATGGTTTCAATCATAACCTATGCAAAACTTAATGAAGCCAATGGCAATGACAATGTCTTATGATCCAAGAAATGATGTCAGAACTTGTGCAAAGCTTGGTGAGCACCAGAACTTCATAGTCCATACAGACAGGCATTCCAAACTATTTATTAGGACAAGATGAGGTGTTGGCTCCTAAATGGTGAAAGTTTGTAATCGGATGTGCTTACATTTGAAATATCAGTCTACTCATGTGAAAGCATCGATATTCTTCTAGGAAGATGCTTGGATCGTCAATAGGAACATTTGGCAATTAGAGATTTGCATTCCTTCTATTGCCACCTTCCATATTCATATGGAGTTAGACATCTGTCTTTAGTCTTACCAGTAAGCATTCCCTAAGCAGCTTTTGGAAACAAAAGGATAGCCTTATGCAGATTATTAAGTGTAGTGCAATATTATGAACCAATCATAAAAGTCTGGCTATACTTAAGTTATGAGTGTTGAGAAAGTTTCTCTCCAAAATAGCTATCGAAACATGGCTTTCATGGCTTATTGATACTCTTTATTGTTTTGCTATGCTTGCGCTCAACCTTAGGGGCTCACCTATTGGATAGAGATGTATGACGTTCAATGCATCCAATTGGAATCCACATTTATTATTGTTGGGTGCATAGTGCATACCTGTTGAAAATTTGGTAAGGTATTCAATGGAAACTCTATAAGAAGCGATAAGTTATTACCATATAGTAACATCGGATGGGTACTACTTGCATGAAAATTCAAAGTAAAAAACTCCAGTTTACCATTCACGGGATCATCAGCATTTAATTTATTTTCTCCTTTCCTTATGATTTCAGGAACTGACGATGATCTTCCTCCCTCAAATCAGAACAGGAATTCAAGACAAGGACGCAGTTCAGGCAATGGAAGGTCTCTTCTAGGTTCTGTTCCACCAAGGATGTACAACAACATGGAGGCCCAAATTCATCATTTGGAGCAAGAAGCATACTCTTCTGTTCTACGTGCCTTTAAAGCTCAGTCAGATGCCATTACCTGGGTAAATACCTTATAAGTTTTTGACTTATTAGTATGCCCTCTGCATCTTCTTATCGATTTCCCTTGTAAATTCCATGTCAGGAAAAAGAGAGTTTGATTACGGAACTTAGGAAGGAACTTAGAGTTTCAGATGACGAACACAGAGAGCTTCTATCAAGAGTTAATTCTGATGACATCATCCGCAGGATAAGGTTTAAGCAATTTAAAATTCAAAATTACTGTATCCTTAAAATTATGGGAAGTCTTGACTTTTATCCTTTTCTTTGCTAATTATTGTTGTGCTGTTTCAGGGAGTGGAGACAGGCAGGTGGACATCAAGCTGCCATGCTGGGCAACACCGCGCCCATGCATGATTTATTACCTAGTCCTACAATTTCAGCATCTCGCAAGAAGCAAAAGACATCCCAATCGGTATTTTCTTGCTTATTTATCATTGGCTTGGGGCATTTTCTTGACCAAGAATGCTTAGTTTCAGTTCTAATTTTTTGGGGGCAAAAGTTTCACTTATTGATTATTTGCAAGTTTATTTCAAACTTTCGTATCTCATGTTTTACTGTATGTAACTTGGTAGGTTCGGCCTATGCCTGGTTTGTCCTCAGTGAATCCTATTCAGTATCCTTCTTCGGCGCCTTCTCTTAGTAGACAGTATAGTCATCGCAGTTCTACTGGTGTTCGTCCTGCAAATGCACCTGGAGAAGCGGATCCACTTATTGGGAGAAAAGTGTGGACGAAATGGCCTGATGACAACAACTTCTACGAGGCTGTCATCACCGATTATAACCCTGTTGAGGTATTCTCTAGGGGCTCTGTTTCAATGAGGTTTCAGTCATTCCAATAAGCCACATTTGTACGCCAAACAAAACAATATTTTATTTAAAAATTTACAAAATAATTCAGGGCGACTATGAGAGCCTATATTTATGTCTTTCAACATTTTGATTGTTTCATGCAAAAATTGTCTTACTTTTAAAAATAATAACAAAGTAAAAAGATAAAGCCCTATCAAACGCCCATACCATTCTACATACAGGAAGTGAGTGTGCATCTCTCCCCACCAAGTTACTTCGAGACTTGGACCTTGTTTCTGAAAAAATTGAAAAATTAAAAAAAAAAAAATGAAAATTTAAGTTTTGAATTTTTAAGTGTTATAATTCTAAAGGTTGAAAATGAAAAGAAAATTGGTTTGAATAGCTGAAAATTTAATAGGAGTTGTCATTTGTTTCCTACCAAACATGGATTTTAGATAATGAATTAAGTGAATCTTTCGCTCAATCGAATTTTTTAAATCAAGGGGGTGAAAAAAAGGAAAAGAAAGTCTCTAAAGGTAGGATGTGCCTGGAAGTAATTAGCGCATCAAAGATGCTTAATATTATTAAATACTGAATCTTTTAGCTATCTGCCCTTGATACATCTATTAGCAGGTTCTAAGAGCGAGGTTAACTATATTGTAGGTGCCCATCGGCAGTCTTGGTCAAATTTTACTTCGTTCCTTCACAGCCTTTTTCTTTTAGGTGAAATCTTTGGAGGAGTGGCCTATGAGATGAATATTGCACACTATTTTTCTAGAGCAATGAAACACAAACATGTTGTAAAATTTTGAGGCTGATGTAATGTTTAACATTAAATCCACCTTTTTACTACAAATAACAGAAGAAAAACAATGCCTGCAAAGTTTTAACATTATAGCTTACAATTTTATCTGCTTCAAGTGTGGTCTCGTTGAAGATGAAACTGTTCCAGATATTATGCAGAAGTTATTTGTTGAATGTGTGTAATTATGAGGGATGTGCTCGTTTACATTTTTATGGACAAAATTCTCATTTATATCTACTGTGAAAATTGTGTTCAGGGAAGACATGCTCTGGTTTATGATATACACAGCACCAACGAGACTTGGGAGTGGGTTGATCTCAAAGAGGTTGGTTGTAACTTGATCTGTTTGGTTTGATTTTCTTGTATTGATTAGCCAAATAGGTGTTCATCCTTTCCAAGATACAAGGCCTTGAGTTATCTTGAGAAAGATCGAGAAATGTGAATCTAAGTGAGCCCATTAAAGTTTTGAACCTCAAAATTATGGGTTTGGCTCCTCAATCTTGATTAGGTTTCTCTTTTCAAATATAAATGGGGAGTCCCGAGTTTGTTGGAATTATTGGATGTCTATATAAGAATTCATTAGGTGACTCTCTGGGCCTATAAATGTCCTTTCCATGCGATGACATTTTGGTGATAGCATTTACATTTCTTTGATGTGGCTATACTTAGGTGCACACTTAGTTTTGCTACATTTCATGCTTATTTCGAGACTCTTGGAGGTCCCTCTTGATATGGTCTATCTGATGTAATATGCAGATATCTGCTGAAGACATTCGATGGGATGCTGCTGATCTTGCTGTATCACGTCGCAGTGGTCCAGTTCAAGGCTTAAAGAAATCTTCAGCCCGTAGTGGAGCAGTCCCTAGTTCTGGAAGGGGTAGAGGATCTACAAAAAGCCAATCTAAAAAAGAACTTTTGCCATTACAAAATGGTGCTCAAAAGAAGCTTCCAGATGACATTGAGTTATATAACACAGATACTTTAGTAAAAGAGGTACGAGAATGCACCATCAAGTTTTTTTAACGTACTGTTGGTTTGGTCTTTTATATCCCTGGGAAACATGATGCCAGGTGGAGAGGGTTTTTGATGCCAGCAATCCTGATCCTGCTGAGATGGCGAAGGCCAAGAAAATACTGAAGGTAACCCTACTAATGTTTCTGTTCTCTCTCTCTCTCTCTCCATGATTGCCCTTTGATCATCCTACATTATGGATATGTAACTGAAATTTGTGGGCGACGCAGGAACATGAACAGGCGCTAATCGATGCCATTGCTAGGCTAGGTGAAACCTCTGATGGTGAAAGCGGTAATGGATACATCTGCACGTAAATTATTTGGTGCTCCATTTGTTTACATGATGCATCAATAAATCTTCTGATGCTGAGTATGGCCAGCTTTGATCCGTGTATAATGAAAGCGTCGCGCTTTTTGCCTAAGCAAAAACAATCTTCAGTTTCTAGAGCCCTGAGCTTGTATCGCGTTTTAGGCAAAGTGGTGACGGTGAATGAATGGCAGAACAAATTGGCATTTATTTTACTTTGATCTGCAAATTTTCCTGGAGCTTTTGAGCTTTTTTAAAGATTTCTCCTTTATTGAATTGTATCATCCAACGATGGGCTAATATTACGGAGTAATCGATAGATGATGTAAACACTGTATGAACTGCTGCGGTGGAATATTGAGAGGAAATGCCTTTCCAGACTTTCTGCATTTTCCCTTGCAACTTTTTCTATATCGAGTGGTTTTCTTCAGACGATTGATGTTGTCACACCCTTTAGTAATTCCTTTTTTTTTCTGTAGTTTGTTGAAAGCATTATTGTTGCCTAACTTGTACTTTTCTCCTACTCAGATGGAGAACAGGCCCGTTCGATGGATCAGCATTGAAGATATACATGTCAGTTTTGAGAGCGAAAGAGTTCCGTTTCTGTTCTAATGGTGTTTTTCTTGAAGACGGGAGGGGTGGATGATGATTCTTGAGAAGCGGAACGCTTCCTTCCTTGACCTGGATTTTTCACTTTGCCTTCTGTCTTTTGATAACATCACAGAAGAACTTGCATTATTTAATTGGGAGCTGGAAGTTTATCTATTGTTTAGCATGTAATATGATATAAAGAGATTTTGGTAGGTTCTTGACTATAGACTGGCTACCCTTGAACATCACGTTGTTTGCCAATTTACAACCTGCCAAGATAGATTGATCTTGCGATAAGAGCACATGTATAACACAACCTGCAGTACTATATCTTCCCCAAATCATAAATTTGCTATAACCAGACCAAGTGAGCATGGTAATGAGCTATTTATGATCTGCAAATATCAAACACCATGGTGCCTAGAAGGTTGGTCAAGCGCACAAATACCTTAAAACTCTTGCGATCCCTTTTCCTATTAAAAGAGATGGAGTTCGTTCCTCCCAAATTAGCCAATGCTCTAATGTTGGGTGCGACTGCTCAGCTTACTGAACCCGACAGCTCAGTCACTTTATGCAGATTGCAGGTGTGATTCGCTCTGATAGGGCTGTACTTGGAGCTGCACAGTGCATGCTCGAACTTGTCTATAGAGCATTGCAAGTATGTGATCCTGCCCTCAGATGGACTCCTAGCTTAACCTGTTCAATCAGAGAATGAGAGATACTATGTAGAAGAAGCACCCAGGAAAAAAGTCGCAACCACAGTTATGATGATTCTTATGAAAGACAAGGTCAAGCTGGAGAAAACTAAAACATAGACTGCTAAAATTAGTGTTTCACGACAATCACCTAGAAGGGCAACTCTATAAGGGGGCGAATACACAGTTTTTGCATCACCAAAATAATTGATCTAGGAATTAAGAGGAGGAGGTTCATCAAGACAAAATCCACCATGTAGCACACCTAAGACAAGAGGTGACACATACTGACGTGAAGACCAAATGTGCCAGCATGGGAGGATGTTGAATTTTATGAGGCAACTCTGGGCTAACCCTCAGCCAACAAAAATATTGGACCAAGGTATTATTGCCACACAAGGTAAAAACAAATTTGCAACCAGACAATTAACTTTCTCATCCAAAATTTTATGCCTTTTGATGCTGCCACCGACAAGTATTCTTTTTTACCCTTCCCTTATTTGGTAACATGCCCCAGGCACCTAGAGAGTCCCCCTTTTTATATGCTACAGAGTGGTTGGATACCTACAACCAAGATTGTTAGATTTCTTTGACAGATATGAACCAGGCCAAGCGAATCAAGGACTAAAGGAATGAGTCTAATAAACTAAGTCAGAGCCGGAACGAAATCACCTCCTGTAGGTATCAGCATTAACATTGTAGATGTGAAGTAAATGAGGACTACCAAATAAATCAACAGCAGGCGAGACCTGTCATCAGTGTCAGATTATCCCTGCATTAAACTTATCTAGCAATAGTGCCTTCACTGTAGATTAAGCATCAGATTTCAGATACCAAAAGTACTCAGGAATATGACTTCATATCCAGTTAGAACACCAAAAGCAACTTTATCTGGTAAATTATTTTCAGCCTGACAATGCTTCAGAGAAAATGGGATATATCTAGCTCAATTGAGAAGGCTTGAGAATCAGTGTGAAAATGCACCATCGACTCAGACAACTGTTTAATTAGCTCAAATAGATATCAGAAAAGTTCCTTTGAATTGCTGAAATGGCAACTTCTCTCTAAAAAAGAAACATTGCTTCCGCTTACAATCATTCAACAGACTGCTATTAAATTTAATCTCTTTGGAAGGGACTAAAAGTTCATCAAAATACTTCTCTCTCCCACACTTTTACTGCATTTAGAAGCCAAATATTGTTGTCAACTGCACAAAGTTCCCTTACTCTCACTAATTAATATATTAGCAATCAGTGGCCTTATCTTGTCTTTTACGTTTTGAAGAATTGGCCATCCATTCTAAAAAGGAGATTTGCAAAACCTTTACCCATAATAGTCGAAGCACATTTTTTACAACCTTGGCTCAAAGTAACTGATTGTTAGAATTTCCACTCAAACTTCAAAGGTGATACCTCACAATTACATCTCTGCAAGGGGAAATGTATTCAAAAAAATGAAGAAATAGATAACATTACTATTCTTGGCAATGTTGACAAAGTAGTCCAACAGAGAACTTTGGAGACATTTAATAAAATTGGAATGATTAGAGACTCCATTTAAGGATTTGCAGTTCCTATCAACATAAGAGTCTTGTCAATGAGTGCCCAGTCAACAAACACCTCAAAGGCACTAGTTAAGGAAAAGGATATCACAAGTGCTACATCTTTCAAACTCATTTCAGTGTCAAAAATTTTTCAAGCAATCACTTGAGTGCTGCCTTTATTTAATATAAAAAAAAAAAAAAAAATCACTAAAGGTGCACGCCTAATTGGGTGGTTGGGAAACCGAGATGGTATTATTTTATTATATAACGTTTCACATGTGACTCGCCAAAAAAATATAATCAGCAAAAACCACAATGAACAACATCATTTTGGCCCTACGGGTTTTTCGAAAAAAAAAAAAAAGGCTGAACAATGGCTAAACTAAAAAATTGCTAAACCCAAGTCAAAATGGAACAAACAGTCAAAGCCGATGTAGACAATCAACAATCATACCACCAATCTGGAGAAAAATGATGAATGAAGCAATTTCTTGACCACTTTTGATTCAATTTCCCCAAGTTGTTCTTCGCAATGGAAAAACCACTTTTGTTGAAAATTTTCATTCCATGAGCACAAACTTGGGGATTAGAGACCGATGGATGGAAACGTGATCAAACCAATTCATAAGTACAATCACAGCAGTAAGAGGTGAAACAAAAATCCTCAGCACTTCAAGTGAATCCAGAAACATTCGCTCCTCTTGTCCTATGCAGATATATACTCTGAAACAGTTCGGCCATCATAAGCATCAGAAAACTCCACAAGAATGAGTTGATGCAGAAGAAAGCAGAGAACAAATTTGATGATCCAAAAGCTAGAGTTGGGATAAAAATGCTTATCTTCTTCCAAATACTCCTATCTCTAATTCCTCAAATTCGGGAAAAATTAGTTTCTAAAAATTGCAATGGAGAGTGAGAGTAGAAGAAGCTCATGATTGTGCAATGCAAAACAATTGGTTTTTTAAAACAACTTCAAGATGATTCGTCTTGGTTTGTTCTATGAACTTGACTCCAACTTCTCTTTGCAACACATCGTTGAGGAGATTGTCAAGCAATCACAGTCCTCATCTAAGTTCTGGAACAAGATCCTTGGTTATGTTGTCAATAGTGTTTATCATTTTCACCGGCAAGAGTAGCAGAGAGAAGCACCAAGAACAAACAAAAGGTGTATTCCAGTACAATGCGATCACACAGAGAGATAAAGAAAAAAGGAAGGAGAGAGATGAAAGTCATTGTTTTTAGTCCCATTTGCCACATCGTCTCCCTCATTTTCCACTTTGGACTTGAATTTGTTTTAAGAAAGCCACGTTGGACTCAAAACTTTATTTAGAAAGCCATGTATGATGAATTGCCGGAATTTGTTGCCGGAGGTACTTAAGTAATTAGTTTTTCACCAATGCAGCACTCAAGCGATCGCTTGAAAAATTTTTGCACCGAAATCAGCGCTGTAACTAAAGTTAAGGCACTCCTAGTGTCCTTTTCAATTAAGTTAACTAAAAGCAGAAATAACACTTTCCAGAATACTTTGAAATGAAATAATAACACATTTTATTAAAGTTTCTTCAAAGGTTTAAATTTCCAAGGCATATTTAACAAGAATTGGCAAGTGTTCCAGCAGCACCCTATAACATGTTCCACAGATATCATTGACATCTTAGATATAACAAAGTTTAAGGTGCTGCTGAATCTTTATAGGCAGTGAACATTCGGAGATAGAAGTATGTGTAGTATACAACACCAGATCCCTTTCTATCAGATGGTTTCAGCATCACTGCCTACATTACTAAGCAATATTTTGACTTCCCCTCATTTTCTAGTTTCCAGTTAGAGAAACTTATGAGATAAAAATTCTTACCAAAAAAAAAAAATAAAAACTTATGAGATAAAATTAAAAGGACCTAGATGCAAGCCACCATCTAAGAGACTAAAGGAGGAAATGAAGAACCCGGCATTTTTAAATCTAACTCTGCAACAGAAAAACATTGTCACTTAAATTATTTGAAATCTCTCAAGTAAAACAGCAAATTGTTTTTTAAGTTTAGGCAAATACAAGGCCCTTTGGGAAAAGTACTAGGTCACTGAGAATGCGAACTAGCTAAGACATGGATGGTGCTAAGGACTAGATCAAAGCGCACCGCAGGCAAGAATTTGGAGATTCGAAACAGATGAATTGAATGCGGATCGAGAGAGTAGCAGATATCATCAGTCATCATATCTACGGAATCTAAACAATTCACCAGCGAGAAAAACAACAACAGACAACACAAACAGCATCAAAGCACTCAGACCCAATGCAAACAACACAATGCACTCAGATCATGAACCCACAGCAAGATCACATCCATTCAAGATGCAATGTCAGAAGCCCAAACTTAATCACCTAACCCTCCAGCAGGGTAACCCCCAATTGTCCCCGGATCTTCCTCTCCCAACATACCATCGAATCAGAATCAAGGGCACAGCACATAGATTTAGCATCAACAGAAGAGTACCTGAAACCGCAGCCCCGGATCCCAAGACCGACCAACCGACCGCTTTCAGAATCAAAGCTTTCAATCAGGCATGACGAGGTGCTACAAATCTAGAAGCAACATCAGCGACATCAGCGACATCAGCGACATCAGCGACATACCCTTGAACCCGCAGAACGCAAAGAAAAAGCTAAAAGCACCCAAGACCTCCCCATCACCCATCAGCACAAACTGAACAGAACCCACCAATCGCCATGACCCACCACGCGAATATCGCCGAACGGAACGAGGAAGAGGAAATTACCTGCAGAGAACTCATCCCCAGCTCGGGTCGAGGAATTCGCCGGCGGAAGGCGACCAAACCATCGCCACAGAGGGGGGAGAGAGAGAGAGAGAGAGAGAGAGAATGGGTTTGAGCAAACATCAGAGACCACGCAAAGGGAAGAGGAGGAGGAATGGCCTTTGGCGAAAGCCACGGATCAATGGTGGAGATTCGGAGTGAGTCGCACGTTTCTAATCGACAAACGCCAAAAAGACTCTCCATGCGGTGCGAAGGGAACCCGCTCCCAAGGGCCATAACTCCTCTTTACTCATCCTACAAATCCCTTCCTTAAATGGGGGTAACATCACCCAATCGGAGTAATTAGGGGGGAGCAATCGGGTCGGTTCAATCTAAGAACGGGACCGAACTGGCCGTACCCGATTCGCTTCAGGCCAGTTCCAAGAAGAACTGGTTCGGTTCTTGATCTTGAATCTTGAAAAAAAAAACTAGTTTAGATCACTCGATCGATTCTAAGATTGAAGCGGTCTAAAATAGACATTATAACAAAAAATAGTTATATGCAACTAAGGAGAATGAAAATGACGACCTCCACACAAGACCTCGTCTAATAGGACTTTACGAGTCATATGTAAGAGATAATATGCATTGTACAAAACTAACCCAATTCTTCGGAAGAATTGAGAACTTATATTGAGCTAACTGGCTCGATTTCACGATGATTCCAACTATAACAGATTCAGTTTACAATTCTAATATTTCAAAACTGTGACCTGTAGGATAGTTTTCAAGTTTTAGTCTCCAAACCAATCAACAATGAAATTAATCACCACCAAAAATAGTAGGGTACCCATTATAAGAAACCCTATACTATTGATAATCAACCATTCTCCCTATGGTTCATAATTCTTGAATTTGCCATCTTTGATGGCGAAGATGACCAATCTAGTATTGAACACATTGTTTGTTTCTATGCCCACTGTGGAGAAGCAAGGATGAATGAGTTTATGAGGTTAACATTATTTCCTTTGTCTTTATGGAATAATGCATGCACCTGCTATATCAACCTATTGGCAATCTCAATTTACATTTGGGCAAAGATGGAAAGACACTCCTCAATTTTACAAAACAATACCAGAAGTGTTGATCGTTGACTTAGTTAGGTTGTATTAGTGCAATAATGTGTTGGTCAACTAGTTTATTGCCAGGCTTGAAATGGCTAGAAACCCACGATGATTAGCCCAAAAACATCGCCTACAACGATATTCATTATCAATGATAATATGTCTTATAGCCTCTTGTTAGGCTAAGACTAGAATGAGGGTCCTTTGGTTCGATTTTGGGAGAATGTCATTGGGGAACTGTAAAGACCTTTAGTTTAATGGGGTTTGGAAAAATGCGAATATTGTTTAGTAAATTGTAATTGAAAAAGCGCCTTAAGATTCCACTTGGGAGAAATGCTGTGTGGTAAACATACATTTGGAAAGTCCTTTTGTGTGTCAATTTAAGTTGTGTAACTTTAATTTGTTTAATTTAAAAAAAACAAACATTACTATATATATATATTTTTTTTATTTATTGTTGAGAGTAATGTAAAAGAGACATATTAACAAATTTTAAATAAAAGAGTACATCAAACTTAATTTAAAATAGCGTAATTTCATTACAATAAACATGACAATATATGTTTGGAGGAAAAAAAAAGTTATTATTAAATATTACAAACCTCATTAACTATTTATTAAACTCATGACTCATCACGTATACGTGCCATGTGAGGGAATGCATTATCATTTGAGGCACTCACCTCCTCATTTACAGCATCATGATCAACTAAATATCCATACTTTGGATCCAAATCTACTGTTTCAAAACTCATATTAGTTAATGCATTTCTTTGTATATAATTAGATAAAATCATTGTTGCTATGACAATTTTTGCATTGCTTTTCATAAGGATAACTTGACATATTAGTTGAAATCTTCCACTTTGTTTTTAATACGCCAAAGGCTCACTCAATATCTGAGCAAAGTTGAATACTTCTTGATAACCCGCAAATGTAAGACTTTGTCAAAACTCTGACAAATGATATCTAACTTATCTATGTGACCACAAATAACCTGTAAGATTTAGATATTTAGTATCTACAAAATAACATTTACAAACATAAATATAATGTAAATTTAATAAACATATGCTACATACAAATATACATATGGATGTACATAAACCATAAATTAACAAACCTGGAGGAGGATGGGGAAATTTTGCATCACGTCTTCCAATAGCTTCATGGAAAATATGTACATCATGAGCTTGTCCCTTCCAATTGGAACAAGCATAGATAATTTCTATGTTAAAAGTATATATGGCTAACACATTTTGAGTTATTTATCCTTTTCGACCAATAAAGCAAAGTTGATCGTACATTAGTACCACTACTAGGATATGCAATCCTCAAATAAATAATGTAAATATTATATGATTTACATTTGGTTTTTCATTTTTATTGTACAATTGTAACTTCCCTTAAAAATTTAATAAAATCATTGATTTTTTTTTTTAATCTTCTCTAGAACTTCCTTATATTATTGATCGGTTGGCTAGATCTAATCTTTTGCCATATCACATACTTAATCTAAAACTAAATTAAAGTGTCTACTTATGGTTTCCCTAGAGTGTTGAAAGTCTGCTTGTGCTAACTTGTTACCTATATCATATCCCAACATATAAATAAACATTCAATCATTTTTGCGACATTAGTATCCCTAAATTCTTCAAGGCCATATCACGTTACTAAGTTACACATAAAATTATTAAATACAACTCTATGCATTCTAAATATATCATAGTATCTTATCGGATTAGTATATTTGGCCATCATCTTAACCATGCATAACCTGTGTATGATGAGGTTTGCAAATGTACATTTCCTAATAGGCAATTGAAGTTTGAGTGATTAAGAGAAAATTCAAGAATTCATTTTCCTCCCTTTCACAATTTTCTCTTTCTTGAGAATCATTCATGACTACCCAAATATAATTAGAGTAAGAGAAACAATGAAAATCTTGATAATCTATAAAGAGAAACAATAGTATCAATCAACATATTTATCCAAACTCAACCACATAAAAAGAACCTCAACTGAAAACAATTCTCACATTAAAACATTAATATAAATTAGATTAATACAAAATGTAGATAGAGATCTTATATAAAAACAAAGTAGCATACTAAAGAATTCAAATAAAATACAATAACATCCTAGTTATGACTAAACTCTTCCATCTCAAGCTTGAGATACTTAATTCTTAGTGTATCACTATTCAAGCTCATGAAAACCTATCTATTGTCTATCTTTTCATTAAAAATGTTTAATTACAAAAATTTACAACTTTTTATCTTGCACAATCTCTAATATGGTGTCTAACATGAGTATGAGGTCCTTGTACGGACCAAATTCATCATTTGTTCAAGATATAATAGTAACAGTGCTCCTACTTTCAACAGCGGAGTAAAATTGTTAATTTGGTTTATAAGTAGTTGTACTAGGGTCAAATTATTTTCTTTCTTTTCTCAAACTTGTTTCATTGAAATTTGCATTACTCTTTTACAAGTATGAGTACAAACTTATTCATCAATATTTTCACCCATATGACACTCCAAATTATTATCAATAGATCCTACACCATCATCAATATTAGGTTGTGTGGCTTTAACATTCTCATCAATATATAAATTTTGTGCAAGATTCTATGTGATTCATCCAATAGCAATTATAACCTCGAACATTCTATGTAACAACGTTTCAAAATAAGGAGGTATACCTTTTGTCCTAAAAACCTTAATCTTAGGATTGACATGTTGTAATAAAGCATTGAGTAAATTGTATTATTGAAAATGAAAACTTAGCAGAAAAGTAAAAGAAGAAATGATAAAAACCTAATTTTACTTTCTCATCATTCATCACTCGTATCAATGGTTTTCTTCTTTAAATCTCGTCCTAGTCATATTTCATTGTAAACCAATGTCATTCATCTTTTTCATTTTTTCTTAAGATTATTTCACTTATTTTTATTTGAGTTTTATCATACTTTATGCCTCTCAAGTCCTCAAACTTATTAATTATGACAGTCCATCCATCTCTCTTATTGGTTACAAGATGATTACCTTTGTTGATTTATTCAGCACACTACTTATAAGATGCGTCTACATCTTTGGCGGTCTAATATGCCTTCTCCTTGTAAAACTTGCCACCCGGTAATATGAACATAAAAAAATTTGAGAGGCATAATTATATATATACACCAGCAATTAAACTAAAACCAAATCAAGATGAACTAGTAAAATGTTGGTTATTAAATATGACAATCCATGATTATTACCTTTATTGATTTGTTCGATACACAACTTATAAAATGTTTTTACATCTTTGGTAGTCCAATATGCCTTCTTCTTAGTTGAACTTGTCATCTTCCAATAACATGAACGTGAACAAATTTGAGAGGCATAATTATAAAAAAAAACAATTAAACTGAAGCCAATTAAGATGAATTAGTAAAACACAAATTAAAGTGACATTGTAAAAACCTTCGAGATTGAGATGAAACAACAAAGCCTTGTTTAGGGTTTGTGAGGGCAAAAAGAGCTTGAGGGTGGCGAGCATGAAGGAACATAGCTTCAAGCACGAAAAAGGGGAAGTCTCTAGCAAGGCATGAGAGGACGAATGAAAATAGCACAAAAAGAAGGGGAGTCGTGAAGCACGAGAGAGTAACAAAAGAGAGAAGAGCATTTAGGGTTTTCTATTTATAAAAGCAAAAATGGAATCGCATTTAATAAATGAGGGTGGATGGGCAACTAACATATTTTCATTAAAATAGGGAAGTAACCTTCCGAAAATGCTACTTCTCAGGGCATCTCTATTCCTCCATCCCACTGAAGGCCTTTGAAGAGCTTTGGATGTACAATTACATCTCCCCAAAATCTTCTGAATGCATAACCAAATACCAATACATTTGGCCAAACCCATTTAGAGCCCAAAGCCCCTTCCATATGTTGAACCAACCGGGCCCTTATGGCAATTATTGTGTGCCTTCCACACTTCATCAGATGTTGGCCTTTTGGGATGGAGATAAAACAGAATATGTGTTGGCAAGTCACAATGTGCATCTGTCATGTGCTAATATGATGCGATTACCTCTAGAATCAATCAACAACTCATTTGTCATCAAACCTCTAAAAGCCAATTTAAAAGATTTGCTTTTTATCACCTAATCAAGAGAGGAATGGATCCTGAGGCATAAAGGATTGGTGACATGGCAAACAGACATGCTCTATGAAAAAAAATATCTCCTTTATCATAAGAGAGGGGTCAAATGGATCCTAAGGCATAAAAGATCGGTGACATGGCAAACAGACATGCTCTATGAAAAAAGATATCTTCTTTATCATTGAACCTTTGAAAACCAATTTAAAAGATATGCCTTTTTATTGCCTAATTAAGAGAGGGGAGGGGTCAAATGGATCCTAAGGCATAAGGGATCGATAACATGGCAAACAGACATGCTCTATGAAAAAAGATATCATGTTAGAAGATTTGACTAAAAGATATTTCTCCTATTTGACGGATAAAGTTTGTCAATCTTTAGGCGTTGTTGATTGCATACTTGAGTTTGACAAATGCCCTTCAAAGGAAGAAACAAGATCATGGAGGCACAAGACCCTTTAATTGAAGTCAATATCGACGAGTGGACTTAGGAATGACCTAACCTAGTAAGTGCACTTTTAGATGAAGAATCTAAAGATAAATTGGTTGTTTTACTTAAGGAATATAGGGATTACTTTTCATGGGATTATCATGAAAAGCCAAAATATAGAGATGAGTATAGTCAAACACAATTTGTAGATCAAAAAAGGGTTTAGCCCATACAAACCTCGATGTAGTTTTCTAGACCAAAGAAGAAAGTGAACGGCTAATGAAGGCATCTTTCATAAGGCTAGGTAGAGATGTCGAATAATTATCCAACATCATACCTATCAAGAAAAAGAATGGAAAGTCGAGAGTGTGCATCAATTTTAGAGACTTCGGCATGTTAGCAATAATGTAATTGATAATGTAAAACAAATCTTAAATCATGATTTATTCATGACAAAAGGGATTATGGTATACCTTTTATCCATAACAATAACTTTAAGAAAGCAATAACCCCTAGCTTTTGATTGTTGCAAAAATAGGAGAAACAATGAAATTCGATTTCTCTCTCTTAACTCACTTTTTATTAACATATTTTATTTGATGAAGGATAAAATGCAGCGCTTATTTATGGGTGGAGAGAGGATTAGACTCCTTTTATAAGCTATCAATGAATGCCTTCAATAAGTGCCTTTTATCAAAGCACACAAAATATTTTATCTCCATAGAAGTTGCAACTTTTCATGGCCAATACATTTTTAGAATTTAAATAATTATTAAACCATTAATACTATCATGTGGGCCACAATTATTTTTACATTCTCCCACTTGGTCCATATGACCTTTTGTTCATGGCTTAATAAATACCATGACGTACACAATAATATTAATGTAAAATTTTCTTAAATTGGCTATTAAATAATAATCACAATTAAGTAAAGAAAACTAAATGCGAGCCATAAAGTTGTCATTAATCAACACGGTCCCTCCATATATTACAACTATAGTTCTCTACTTAACATGA
The DNA here is from genome assembly GCA_014182575.1 of Eucalyptus decipiens. Lineage (NCBI taxonomy): Eukaryota > Viridiplantae > Streptophyta > Magnoliopsida > Myrtales > Myrtaceae > Eucalyptus > Eucalyptus decipiens. The sequence continues at coordinate 23,212,714 of CM024619.1, forward strand.
TCCATAAATGAGAAGTATTGTAAAAGACTATCTTAAGGAAAAGATGAAATATCATAAACACATACATGAGTTTGGAGTGTCAAATCAATAAACTTGATGGAATTCTATATCATTGATGGTGTCTAATTCTGAACTTCTCTATAACAGACAAATATTTAATTTCCATATATTTAGCATCCTTAGAATATTTGCCGTTTTTAAAGAAGAAAACTGTTGCAAAGTTATCATAATGAATTTTTAGCGGCTTGAAAATAATGTTGACAATCACAAGCCCCGAAATAAAGTTTTGTAGCATAACCCATTAATAGTGGTCTCAAAGCATGCCATGAACCCAGCCTCCACAGTGGAATGGAGCAATGGCCGACTGCTTTGTAATTTTCCATCAAATTGCCCCTTCAACAAGAAGGAATAAGTAGCCAACGTTGATTTTCTTCTATTGGCACATCTGGTTAAGTCTAAATTTGAATATCCAATCACTTCAAAACAATCATATCTCTTATAAGTAAGCATATGATTCTTAGTTCCTTGTAAGCATCTGAGAACTTTCTTTGTAGTTTTCTAGCAATTTATTCCTTGGTTACTTTGATACTTGCCCAACAATCTGACAGCAAAATTGACTTTTAGTCTATTGTAAATTTGAGCATAGTTCTCAACAACATGTGCATAAGGAATTATTTCTCCTTTGCTGTTTTAATTTATTTTTCGGAGATTGCAGAAGGTTAAATTTGTCTCATTTCTAAGGGAAAAAACACAAAAAATCCCAAACTTTATCCAATATAACAAATTTACCCCAAACTTTTTTTATGATACAAAAAATCACAAACTTTGTTAACTACAAAACATTTACCCCAAACTCTATGGCCAAGGGGCATTTTCATCTTTTATTTTTAATTTTTTCTTTCCTTTTTCCTTTCTTTTTTTTTTTCCTTTTTTTTTGTCTCTCTTCCCTCAGCCATGGCCAACGAAGGGAAGCTAGACTTATGTGAGGGCGATCTGGTGAGGGTTGTCCTCAGTTGGGTTTGCCAAGGTGACCCTCCCTTGGGTCGGACTTTCCTCCGTTGGCCATGGCAAAGGGAAGAGAGAAAAAGAAAAAAGAAAAAAAATAAAAAATAGAAGCAAAAGAAAAAAAATTAAAAAATAAAAGACAAAAATGTCCTATAGCTTGGGGGTAAATGTGTCATGCAAATACAAGTTTTGACTTTTTTATGTCACAAAAAAAATTGAGATAAATTTGTTACAGTTGGCAAAGTTTGGGTTTTTTGTATAATTAAAAAAATTCTAGGTAAATTTGTCACACTAGGCAAAATTTGGAGTTTTGGGTGGTTTTTTCCCTATTTTTAAATTGGAACTATTTTTGCTTAACATTTATCTATATTGAATCTCTCTAAAGTTTTATTGATGCTGGTTTTATGAGATAACCTTAAAAATCCTTGTGATCTATCACAAAGTATATCTATTCCTATCACACTTGTTACCTCCCCTACATCTTTCATTTCAAAATTTTGAGAGAGAAATTTCTTAGTTTCATGTAAAAAACTTGCTTCCATCGACCTACACCCCCCCGCCCCAAACAACGATTAATAATGTTTCCCTTAAATACAAATGAAGTTATGGTATCATTAAACTTAAGATACCATTGTTCAAAAATTTGTTTGAGTCCATATATTGACTTGTTTAGGCATTTTCTCTTAAACACTTCTCTTCTAGTGTCTTTATCTATGATCTGAGTGCACCGAGTGAGTGAGTGAGAGATACATCAAATGGTAGGTTGAATTTCAATGTGGTAAGGTGTGAACAAGTCAAGGGAAGGGAATATTGAATTTAGGCCAAGTAAGGAGTGAACAAGTCAAAGAAAACTTAAATAGCACATGATTGCATTCTCATATGTGAGGTTATGCCATGTTGTTATGGCTAAAATATTACTTAGAGGGGGGGGGTGAGTAGATGATTTTGTGGAAATGAAAGAATATAAATAAATATTGTAATGAGACAGCTTCTGATGAAATGATAAGATTTTATCAGTGCACAATTCTATCATAATAAATAAAAAGGAGTAGGGATAGAGAATTACACACAAAAGTTTGTAGTGGTTCGGCTTTTACAAGCCTACGTCCACTCTCCCGTGCTACAATCCGTTGGTTGAAATTCACTAATAAGAACCGATCATAGGTTACAAGTCCTAAATTGTAAGTACTCAAGTTTGTATGAACAACTACTCACACTTTCAATCTCTAAAGGGTTACACATTATTGCTTAGCAAAGACGAATATATGAGATCGCAAACATTCTTTAGACTCTCGGAATTTAAAACTTCAAATCTCGTGAATGTGAATACTATTCCTTCAGCTTCAAAATCTCCTTTTATACTCCTCCTAGTCCAAGCTGACCGTTGGACATATATTCAGGAGGACTTATCCAGCTAATCTACTTGTTGGCCTGAATCTATGGAGAAGATCTGATGGCTTCAAGATCGTCAAGTTTGATGCTTCTCATAATTTCTGTCGCACATACAACAGTTTGGATTTCCAAAAAATCAAATATTTACCAATAGAAAGAATGTTTTGCCTTTAGAAAGAAATCTCGGGAAAATTAAATCTTCGAAAGATATTTGCAAGACTTTTCTTTTGAAATTCCTTATAAATATAGTAAGGAATCAAGTCAATTTGCCACCAGCCATTGCACGGGTGATTTACTCATTCCTATTCGATTGGTAAAATATGTAAGGGAGATAAACAACAATTCTACTTCTAATTGATAACATCTAATCATATTCCATTAGACTTTCCTCCTAAAAATAGTTTATATTAGAATCAAAGTCTCTAGGTTTTGTCAGTCATCCAAACAACTTAGGGAATATTTTCTCAATAATCTCCTCCTTTTTCATGATGACAAAACTTGCATGAGTAGAACTTTAAAAAGACATTATAGCTCTTTAAAAAAACAAATTTAAAATGCGGCGCAGTTAAACTATACGGATATTTGCATCAAAAGAATTTTAACGAAATTCTTATAAATAATACTTTGAGTCAAAAGATAAGGGATGAGAAAATTTTAACCAATCCCCTTAGTTTTTGTGATGCTCAGAGTAAATTATTCACATAAATAATTAATCAATCATGAAAAACAGATCCATATATAATTGTAAAACACTGAGATCAATAAATACAGCGGAATTAAAGTGTACCTGTTTGAGCCATTGCTTTACGAAAAGTAGATCACTCTGATAATCAGGGATCTATTAGAATACCAGATCTTCCTCTCTATGACCTATTTCAATATAGTAGCTTTCAATGGGATCAAAGCAACTGATAGGTATAACCTGATATAGCTAGTATAAGTACCTAGAGGGGGGTGAATAGGTATAAAAATAATTTCTCGAGATATGAAAGCAATACTAGGCAATCAATAGAAAGGAAGTTATCCTTTGGTTAATGAAACAGACTATGATCAAAGTAAAACAGAGAGTAGGGAAGAGAAAATTCAACACAGGGTTTATAGTGGTTCGGCTTGTTCCAAGCCTACGTCTACTCTTCGGCACTGACATCCCACTGGCTGGATTTCACTATGAACAAAAGATGTTACAACAGTACTCTTCCTTGATTCCATAGTATGGATGTTCTACCACACTTCCTCAAGGTATCTCACGATATAAACTCTCTTTTGTATACAAGGTTTTCGCTCAGCAAATGAATTGACTACGAATCAAGGAGCTTCAGACTTTGGAATTCTTCTATCGCGCATCCACTCGAACAACTGGAACGTCTTCCTTTTATACTCCTTTATGCCATCATACCCGTTGGCACTTACCAAAGGAATTCTTCCAATCTTCCCATTGGATAGAATCAATTAGGAAGATCATTCAAGCTATTAAAGGAATATGTCGATAGCCCATCAATCCTGCTCGCCCATATAATCAGGATCTTAGTTTCCATAAGTAGAACATTCCAAGAATACTTCGCCAATCATCGGATCCTTAATCAATCATGATTCAAATAAAGGAATCCGTTATCTCATATCCAGCCAAGAGATCTTCTCCAGATGATAAGGCTAAGTCCTCAATGAATCACTCAGTTCTTGATAGCCTTACTTCAACGGATTATAAACTGTCACTGAGAATAGACTTTAAGTCTTGAGTCTGGCAGTCCGGAGGTCTTCAGACTTTGAATAGAAGAGTTTACAAATCTTCAGACTAGACTGATAAAAACGTTTTGTCAGCTTCAAAATATTCCAGAAAGATTTCTCCAACATAACCTACCCTTTTAGAGGCTAGAGAGGGGACCTAGCAAACCCTAATCAATAGCGTGTCAACTAGGCCTTTAAGATCTTGTAGAAAATGTATTAGTGAAATTCACAACCTCGATTACCTTAGTTCTACCGGTCCACCTTCTCCCTCTTTTTGCAACAATAAAAAATATACTATATAAAGCATAATATCATAAGCAACTCATAGTATGAAGGTTAGTCCAACAAGTACAAGCATCAAACCAGAAACATTACAGACTAAATGACAAAAACAATCCAAACTTCGAAAAATAATTTAAGCACAAAAGATTATTTGGAGGAGGATGGCTGGGTTGGATCAGTGTATAGACTGGGAGCTTGAGTATGAGTTGGAGAAGGAGCTAGAGAAGGACCCCTGTGTTCTAATGACAGTTGAATAAAAACATAATACTGCATATGATCCAAGGTATGCTCCATGTTTGTCATTCTAGTGTCCAATGTGTCAACTTGGGTTTTGAGAAATACGTCTAAGTTCTTTCGTTCTTTTTCCATCTTGTTCTTGTGCTCCATCATTCCGAGTAAAGTCTGTAGAAATAGCTTGTCTTCAATGTTATCAATAACAAGAATTCTTAATGGATTAGCCTCTACCTCGAGTTTCATCACCATATCAATGTCATGTTGCCTCTATCTAACAACATCTAACTCCCCCTCAACATCTGCAATTCATTTCCCTTTATCCTGGACAACTCGATTAGAAATATGATCAAGATTAGTAATTTGCTCACCAATGATGCCATTGATTGCAACAGCAGGGACTTATTTAATGGTACATTTGGGAATTGAAGAAGTTGCCACATGAACTTCCTAAGTATCTAGAAGAACATCATGAAGAACTCCAGTCATGTCAGCAGTTTTAGTAGGAATGGAAACGGGGTTTGAAACAAGAGTATCAACAACAGGTTCTAGAGGCAGAGGAGTGTCTTGATATATGTCCTAAGTGACGGGTACTTCTTGACTTCCTTGAGCTTTTTCAGCACTAGCAATTGCTCATTGATCAATAGAGGCTTCTTTGTCAACATCATCAGGAAACTTAATGGGAATATTTTCAGGAAGAGGTTGCATAGTGTCTTCCGCATGACCAAACTCCCCCTAAATAGGTGCCACAACTCCAGAGGAATCACCTTTAACAGCGCCTATATGCGAGGCAAAATCCTACTCTCCAATAATGATTTGCTTTGGAACTGGTTCCCAATGCTCAATGTTTGTTTTGTCTAAGGCAAGCTTCTGATGTTCATCAGTATTGTCATGACTTTATGGATCATGAGTGAGATCAACATCCACCATACTATCCCGATATTAGTTCGTCTAAGTCGATCCTCAGCATCCTTTTGTTGTTATTTTGCAGTAGTGGCATCCTTTATCTAATCTATAGCCACTCTTGTCCCTGTTTCTCCTTCGGCTTCATTTTCTTCTTCGACATCATTATCAGTATCAAATTGATATGCATCGATAATATCATCCAAATCAACTATATCTTCTTCAAACTCAATTTGCATTTCTGCATTAAGCCTTTGTAGAAAGGCTTGAGAGCTACGTCTCTGTTCAACAATCCTTCTTTTCTTTGTTGGACTATTAATTGGATCTGGCATGAATTATTCTGCATTGATTTTCAGGAGTCTCTCTTTTGTAGTCTTCTAACCTTGGGTGGTATGCCTAAAACTTATCTTCCACATCATCTGCTCATCTATCTTTAGTAGAGGCAATTGATATTTGCTCAGCTTTCTTGGACTTGATGTCCAGTTCACGAAAAATCTTCGTGATAAGATACATAGGGTAATTGCCCCTTGTTTTTCAAGACAATTCTAACATGAGCAGAATAATAAGATGAGCAATTGAAAAAGAGCGATTATTTAAGATGGGCAACATCAACTTGGCTTCATACCGTGAAATATCAGTTGTGGAAGATCCCTTTGATCTCAGATAGTTAATAATAATCTTATGAAGTACAATTTGTCTCAAGGGAAACAACTGATGAGAGACATGAGATTTGTCATCCCTGGTAAAGTTTGGAATACTAGAGAGTTGTCTATATGTGACATTAGGATAAATGTGTCTATAGGCTCGAATTTAGAAAATCTGACCCCCAACAATTTGGCTAGATCCCATGCTTGAATTAGGTATGATTTGTTAAACCTTTTGAACTCTATAGTATCTACTGAATAAAATGAAAATGTTGAATAAAAATATGCAGTCAGAGTAAGATATGTAGGACATTCAATGATACACAAGGTAGTCAGTAATTGATTGTCAAAGAACTACTTAAGATGGATACTAGTAGACTTGAAAATATCAAAATTGATCGTTCTCTATTTAATAACTCCCCTATTCATTAGAGATCTAAAATATTGCTAATGTGCTTCAGATTTGATTAACTTTTCTGCACGATCGTCATCCGTCACATACTTAGTGATTCTCCTCCTGAAACTTATGTAAACTTTTCATCATTATCCTCCCTCATCCATCATCATTAGTCATTTTCTAAGGGCGCGCATGACAACCATTATGTTCCAGAAATAGTTTGTCGCGACCAATTTTTGGTTTGACAACTAGGGTTTGGCATTATGTTAGGTTCAAATTTTTTAACATGCAATTGATTTTTAATTAGGAGTCGCCACTCGGATTGGTGATTTTTCCGTGCGATTGCGGGTCGTATTTCGAGCATGAAATCGGACCATCAATCATATGCACGTTGCGGAATTAGGAAGATTTCCTAATTTAGAAGGCTACTCGAGTTGCGAATATCGGTCATGTGCATCAACAAACATATCAAATAAGGAAACGGAATTTTCGGAAATTAAAATAATCAAAATTTTTACCTATTCCGAATATTAATTTCCAATTTGGACTTTGCGCAATTGGACCGGGACTGCAACCGGCGCTTCGGGTGGGACAGCGATGGGCAGTTTATGGCCAATGAACCTACAAAGGCAGAACTTTTACGGGATGGCCCGGCTCATGGATGAACTCGCGATAGGCTCGGCACGGCGTTAGGAGAACAAGTTGTCTCGTGGTGGATCACAAGTGGCTCATCAATGTCTTCAATTCGTTGAGGCACGTCGACAGCAAAGGACAAGGACGGCAAAGCAGGTTTGCTCGGCTTGCGATTGTTGACCCACGTGGGCAGAACCTGAAAAAAAAATAAGAAAAGTTTATGGAATGCAAATATGTGAAATGAAGATTTTTCTATTTCTATTTCTAGAAGAGTTTCTAAGCAAAAATAACTATTTGATAACGACACAAAATTTCTACTCTAAAAATAGAAATTCGTTTGATAATGACACAAAATTTCTTCTTTTTGAACGGTGGCATGGTGCACGCGATATGAAGCTCAGCCGTGGGGGTGGATAGCGGTGATGGATGGGCGGCAGCTCACGCACGAAACTTTGATTATGAAATATTTCTTGTCTTGGTGGCGGGCGATGGGCGGTGACCGAATATTGGAAAAATAATATGCGATTGCCAACTCATAAAGCGTGAAGCTCACGAGCGATCAAATGCAAAAGTGATAAAAGAATAATGGCTTCTAAACTATATGTTATGCAATTAATTTTCTTTTTTGATAAAATTAACTCCCGGTCAAAATTTGACCAGAAATAGTGGCGTTTGCGACACGGTGGCGGACGGACGGTGGTTGGCGCAATTGGTGGCGGGCGGTGGGCGGATAAAGGACCGGTTGACGAACGATGAGAAATTTTTTTATTTCTCATTTCTGTTCTAGAATTAGAGAAGTAGAAAATTTTTATTTCTAATTTCTATTCCAAACCTATTTCTGAAATAGAAATCTATTCCAGAAATAGAAAAACGAAATAAGTTTATCAAACGGATTTCTATTCTAGAAACAGGTCTGGAATAGAAAAATTGTTTCTAGAACAGAAATAGGCAGTTGTCACGCATCCCCTAAGTGGCAGAAGTTTCAGCCACTTTCTCATTTTCTTTTCGAGATTTTATAGCACTTGAATCACCAGCACTTGTGGGGGGCATAAATCTGATAGGATTAACGAGCATCAACTCCAATGCCTCCTCGCTCTCAAAACCATGTTTAGTCAAAAGTCGTGAAATAACGTTCTCACTATTCCCTAATGCCTTAAGAGTAGCAATAATTGATCATAACTACCAATACTCAGAGGAAGTTTCTTTGTTAACCGTACCTGCAACACTGCCTGAAGAGTCAGATAGATCAAAGAACTTAGGGCTTTTGCGAGCTTTAGACTATAATCCTACAATGCAATTTGATCTTCTTGAACTAGAAGGTCTGGGCTTTGTTTTGGGAGCACTTTTCGGGGCCATGGTTCTGAAAGTGAAGAAAAGTTTGTAACTTTTTGCGAGAAAGAAGAAGATACGAGAAGGGTTTTGTAGATGGAGTACTTGGCCAAAAGAAGAGAGATGAAGAAGAAAGAAGAAGTTTTTTGCTTTTATGGAACATGAACCGTTGTGATAAAAAGGTTTTTCTTTTTCTTTAAGAAAGATCCGATTTTTAGGGAAAATAGGTAAAAACTGTAAAACGGTTTCAGAAAGAATAATATAAAAAATTTCCGAGATAGGAAAAATATATGGCAATAAATTTAAATAAAGAAATTATACCTGATATGATTCCAAAAATATTCCTACCACCATAATTTAAAAGCATAATAGTGGATCTGCACGACATCTTCTTGTGTACCTTGTCTTTAGATACTTGAAGCAAAAGGATCAATAATGCCAAGTTTAATGCGAATAAAATCAAACGCTTTTTTGTCAAGAGGTTTTGTAAAAATGTCAGCCAATTGATTTTGAGAATCAACAAATTGAATGTTTACTTTATTGTCATTGACATGGTCACATGTAAATCGTGCTTGATTTCTATATGCTTAGCCCGGGAGTATAAGATTGGATTTTTCGTCAGGCTGATGGCACTTGTATTGTCGCATTTTATTGTTGTATTTGAGTTCACTATTCCATAGTCCTTTAGTTGTTGCTTTATCCAAAGAATTTGAGTGCAACAATTGCCTAAATCGACATACTCAACTTGAGCGGTTGATAAGGTTAACGCCGATTGCTTTTTGGAGAACTAAGACACAAGCATGTTGCCCAACAACTGACAAGTTTTAGACATACTTTTTCTGTCAATCTTACTTCCTGCAAAATTAGCATTAGAATACCCAGATAATACAAATTCTGATATCTTAGGATACCAGAGTCCTAGAGATTGGCAAGTATTAATATACTTAATAATCCTTATTACAACATATAGATAAGACTCTCTAGGATCTAATTGAAATCTTGCGCATATGCATATACTAAAAAGGATATTGGGTCTTGAAGCGGTGAGATAGAGTATGGAGCCAATCATGCTTTGGTATAACTTCTGATCAATTTTCTTTTCATTTTCATCTTTGTCAAGCTTTGAAGATGAAGACTTGGGAGTTTCCACTTTTTTCGAATTTTCCATGTCAAATTTTTTCACAAGCTCTTTGGCATAATTTTCTTGGAAAATAAAGGTTTCCTCTTTTGTTTGCTTGATTTGCAATATGAGAAAAAAATTAATTTTCCCATCATACTCATCTCAAATTCATCTTGCATCAACTTGGCAAAGTTCTTGTGGAGATTTTCATTAGGAGATCTAAAAATAATGTCATCGATATAAATTTGCACCAATAGAATTTCATTACATTCTCTTCAAATGAATAAAGTAGTATCAATATTACATTTCTCAAAACCATTCTTAATGAGAAAAGTTATTAACTTTTCATAACAAGCACGAGGGGCTTGTTTCAGACCGTGTAGGGCTTTCTTTAGCTAGTAAATGTGATCTGGCTTTCGTGGTTCTTTGAATCTTGAAGGCTATTCTACGAACACTTTCTCCTTCATGAATCTTCAAGTCCACTTGGAAAAGTCTAAAATCATGAAAACATGCGTAAGCAAGTAAAGGTCTGATCGCTTCTAACCTTATTATTGGCGCATAAGTTTCATTGTAGTCAATTCCTTCTTCTTGCTAGAAGCCTTTGGTAACCACTCTTGCTTTATTCCTTGTGACATTTCCTTGATCATCGAGCTAGTTCCGGTAAACCCATTTTGTTCCAATAACGGGATAATCTTTTGGTCCAGGAACTAATTTCCACACTTCATTTATTTGGAATTGTTGAAGTTCCTCCTGCATCACTTAGATCCAGTTTTCATTTGATAGGGCTTCTTTAGTACTTTGTGGTTCAATCTCTGAAATAAGTGCCAAAGTACTAACGGCGTCCTTTAGGGTTGATCTTGTTCTAATATTGTCATTGATGTTTTTGATGATCGGATCCTTTGGACGACTTGACTTGTGCTTCTAGTTTTTATTGAATCTGTCATCATATGTTGTGTGCTTCCCACTTTTGTGCTTGTTAGAACTTCTTATTGCCATGTCTGTTCATCTAATTTTGATTCCTTGACTTCTTCTAGCACTTGAAATGTGTTAGATGACTACTCTGCTTGATTAGAATCTTCATGGATTTGAAGATTTTCATCAAACTTCACGTTGATGGACTTTTCCACTATACGAGATCTTTTATTATAGACTCTGAAAGCTTTGCTTGTAGTTGAGTATCTTAGGAATATGCCTTCATATGATCTTTCATCAAACTTACTAGGCCGGTCATTAGCATTTCTTAAGACAAAACATTTACATCCAAAAACTCTAAAATATGAAATGATTGGTCTCCTACCTTTGAGGCTCTTGAAATGGCTTGTTGTTGAAATGGCTTCAACCTACAAATGTGATGCAATTTTGCTTTCTAAGAAAAGAGTTCTTGCCATTTCTTGCAAGGTGGCAAGAACCTATTCTTCTCTCTACTACACCATTCTGTTCAGGTGTATAAGAAGTCGAAAATTGATGCTCAAACCCGCTTTCTTCACAAAAGTTTTAAAATTTTGATTTTTGAATTCACCCCCATGATCAGTTCTAATGGAAGAAATAGAATAAACTTTTTTCATTTTGAATCTTTTTGGCAAACTTTGAAAAATTAGATTATACTTAATGCTTATGTGCAAGGAAGAAAAACCCATGTATGCCTTGTATAATCATCAACTATTACCAAGCAGTACCTTTTACCTCCCAGACTTTGCATTTTTGTTGGACCGAAGATATCAATATGAAGAAGCTACAAAGCTTTGTTAGTACTGACGCGATCAATAGGTTTGAAAGAACTCCTGACTTGTTTACCTAGGACATAGATTGAACAAATTTCAGATCTTTCAAGCTTAAGATCTAGTGATCCTCGTACCAATTTCTTTGAGGAGAGCTTCGATATTTGCTTAGTGCTTATGTGTCCAAGCTTCCTATGCCAAAGATCTACTTTGTCCTTGATGGAGACTAGACACTAAACGTCATCAACAGTTGTATCTAGTAAATAGATATTTCCATATCTCCTTCCAATAAATGATTGCTTCAAATCTTTACATGTGCTTCAGCATTTGTCTTCTTGAAAGTAGATTTTTAACCAGCATCAAGTTCAAGCCTTTGACAAGAGATACATTTCTTATAGTCAGATTTCCAATTTCAACAGTTCCTTTATCGATGATCTCTCCTTTATTGTTCTCTCTAACGGGAACACTTCCATCATTAAATCTTGTGAATTTAATGAACTTGTTTGAATCTCTAGTCGTATGTCTTGAGAAGCCACTATCGAGGTACCATTTGTTTTTCTTTTTCTTTGGTACCTACAAAGATTAAGACAAATTCAAGTCTTATTTGGTACCCATATTTATTCAGGTCCTCTCTGGTTAGAAGGATTGGTCATGCTTAGAATGTTTTTTCGAATCGGTTTCCAACATTTGGAACAATCATTTTCATAAGGGCTAATACCTTAAAATACCTCAAACTGGTACACTTGTGACAAATTTACCCCAAACTATTTTTTTGATCATGAAAAACCCCAAACTGGTAAACTTGTGACAAATTTACCCCGACTGATTATAAAAAACCCTAAACTTGTACATTTATGACAAATTTACCCCAAACTAATTTATTCGACTGCAAAAAACCCTAAATTGGTAAATTTGTGACAAATATACCCTATACTAAATTGGATTAATACCACAAAAAAATCATAAAAATTGTAAAAGCGTGACAAACGGAACGTAAAATCCTAAATTGGTATCTTGGTTAAGCGTCACGTGTCATTTAACTTAATAATTTGAGAATAAAATTTAACAAAAACTAACACAGGGTAAATTTGTCACAAGTGTACCGGTTTGGGATAAATTTGTCAAAAGTATACCAGTTTGGGGTTTTTGGTGGTCAAAAAAATAGTTTGGGGTAAATTTGTCACAAGTGTACCAGTTTGGGGTTTTTTAGGGTATTATCCCTTTTCATAATGATCATGGCTGCCATAAATTGAACATTTAAAAAGGTTTTGCCCAACAGGTTTTACAAACTATTTTCTATAATGGTTTTCATAGAAAACTCTCGAAGGCTTTTAACTCTTCCTTTCTTTGTGAGTTGGAAAATCATTTTCTAATTTTTCTTTCTTTCTTTCTTTCTTTCTTTTTGCATCCAAGTCCTAATTTGTTGTAGTATGAGATTTGGATGGACAAAATACGTTCCGAAATTTTTGAATCAATTGAAAATCTTTTTACAATATCTAAAGTTTCCTTTTTCAAGGAATCGTTTTCTTTTAAAAACAGAATCATGATTTTCTTTTGTTTGAAGAAAATTATTTTCAAAATATTTAATCTTTTCTTTTTGGAAAGAATCCTATTGTCTTAGTTTTTAGTTTTCCTTCTTCAATTCTAAAAATTTTCTAAGCGCAGCCTTTTAATCAATAAGTAATTCTTATATATAATTAGATACTTCAACAGGAATATCAAAATCTCTTACCTCAAATTCTTCTTTAGAATTAGATTTTTCCATGAGGCAGATATTTGCATATCCTTCATTGCTGTCTTTGCACTCAGTGCTACTCCACATTTCGGCCTTCAGTGCTTTCTTTGTCTACTTATACTTGTTCTTTCTTTTCTTCAAAAAAGGACAATTCGATTTGATGTGTCCTCGCTTCTTGCATTTGAAGCAGATAGCATCCTTATTTTCCTATTTGTTTTTGAAGTTTCTCTTTTGCTTAGATGATTTGAAGGATTTCTTCCTTTTGAACTCCCTTCCTTCTTTGGCCATTTTTGAAGCTTTTTCACCATAAGAGCTATCTCATCTTCATTTGAATCTGAATCATCAGAGTTAAGATTAGATTTCAATGCTATTGCTTTCTTACCTCTGGTGTCTTTCTCATTTAGACGTTCTTCTTCATAGGATTAGAGTGCTCCCACAAGTTCATCCACAGAAGAGATGAGATCCTTTAAGTCTCTCGGATGAATGTCTCAATGTTGTTCCACTCCTTCAACAAGCATTAAAGAATTTTGTTTACTTTCATTGGGTTTGATATAGGTTGCAATTGATATACTAATCCATTGACAATGTCAATAAATCTACTAAATATGTCGGTTATGGATTCTTTGGGTTTCATTTTGAAGGCTTCATATTACTTGAGAAGAATGTTTATCTTCGTTTCCTTGACTCGATCAATTCCTTCATAAGTTACCTACAATTTATCCCAAGTTTGTTTTGCTGATTCACATGAAGAGATTCGATTATATTCAAAGTAAGAGATAGAAAATTGCACATAAAAGTTTATAGTGGTTCAACTTTTGCAAGCCTAAATCCACTCTCCTGCGCTACATCATATTAGCTAGAATTCACTAATAATACCCAATTAGGGTTACACGTCCTGAGTTGTAAGTACTCAAGTTTGTGGGAACAACTCTTCATACTCTCAACCTCTAAAGGTTACATAGTGTTGCTCAGCAAAAAACGAATATATGAGATCACAAACACTCTTTAGATTCTCAAAATTAAAAGCTTCAAATCTCGTGAATGTGAATATTATTTCTTCAAAAGAAGAACCGTAACCGTCTCCCAGGTGCTATGGGTTCCTCTCTACCGCTTGGTAGCTATCTCCTTGATCCGTGGCACTCAAGCCTTCCTGCAACGACACACCCCTAGCAAACCTCCATTAAAAACCCCCTTTCTCTGCTTGAAGAGTTGACTCTTACCTCTTCGACCCCTGTCTCCTCTTCCCTGGACACTTCGTCCAAACCCCTAATCACCAAAACTACTGCCGATTATACCCATATTAATCCCCCACAAAACCCTAATCAGTCACTAGGAGAAGAATCACACCTCTTCGACCACAATTACGTCTCATTTTTGTGCCTCTCCCAAAACCTTAAGTAACGAGACCCCGATGCCCCAATTAACCCTACTGGCTGCAACCCACTTCCCACCCTCTGCACAATTAAATACTTCCGAATCTCACAGACACATCCCTACCCCCACCATCCACTTCCCCGCAAATCTCCCATATGAGTTAGCATCGCTCCCATCATTGAAAAGGTCTGGTCCTTTTTTCTTAGCAAGGACCGACATGTTGACTCACAGCACATAAGGTCCGAGGGGAGGTATGTAAGCACTTCTGACTTTTGTCTAGTGGCACCATCGAGGATTCTACTATACATTTATCCGAGCATCTTTAGTGCTAAGGTAACCCTCTAGATATTTCATTGTGCCCTACAACAGTAAAGTGAAATATGAATGATTAGACCTCTGATGATAGTAGATTAGAGGCGTTGTGCAAAAGTTTGGGTAATTTATGGTTAGAGTATGATGTGATAGATGTCAAGGAAGGAATTTTTGAAGAAAAAAATGAATAGAATGTTAGTTAACATTGTTTGGAAATCTCTATTCTCGACCAAATGTGAATTTTCGGGCTTTTCTTAACACTATGAAAAAGGCATAGAAGACGGAGAATGTATCCTACACCTTGCTCAAACCAGGCTTTTTCTCATTTTCCTTCAAATTTGAAGCTAAAAAGTAGAAAGTGTTAGACTTTAGGCCGTGGTCCTTTTCCATCAATCTCCTAGTGCTTCGACAATGCGATCTTGACATTCCAGAAATTTGTTACAACTTCACTCATTGTCCTTATGGGGTGCACCTGTATGGCATTCCATTTGGTAGAGTGATAAAGGATGTAGTAAAAGAGATAGCCTCCAAGATTGGCGAGGTCATAGATGTGAAATTTGAAGCAAAAGGAAACAATACCTATAAGGTCGGTAAAGCCGGAATCAATCCGAACCTAGCTAGCCCTCTAAAAACAGGTGTAGTTTTCAACTTGGGAAGCAAAAAATTGTGGATAGAATTCAAATATGAGCAGCTTTCGCATTACTGTTACTCTTGTAAAATAATTGGTCATTATGCCATTGCATGCAAAGAAATACCATATGAAACCACAAGGCTGGAGGAGGACTTACCAAGCAACTTCGGGAATTGGTTATGTGCGGAAGTCCGGAAACTCAGCTCATATGGAAAAGTTTTATATGGTAAACAAGCTGAACTCCTTAAAGACCCAGAAATGGTGCCGGAATCCCCTCTTATTGCAGAAACTAATGAAGCTCAGACGGTGAAAAACACAAAAGCACAGCCTATTTTACCCATACGTAGTCAACACTTCTCAAAGGAGGAATCAAAACAAAAATGCTTATCATCTCCACCCTACTTTGGCCATAACCTTAAAGGAAGAAAAAGGACCACAGAAGAGAGGCAGCGGTTGCTTAGATGAGGAATCTACGATGATTCTCTATAACGAACAGCTGAAAGAAATGGAACAAGAGAGACATCACCAAACAGCAACCGAAAGAGCCCAAATCAGGGGCAAAGCAAGAAGCACTAAACTTCCTACATCGAAAAAAGGGAAGAGATTTTGTCCATATGGTGCACAATTTTCAAAGACACCATCAACTGACAAATTACAACTAGTGGAGATCCTTATTATAGAGGAGGGGAAGTAAACACATTGGGCTTTGGTGGCTAGCCCTAATAAGCCACCGGGTCATCCATGAAGTTATTTAGTTGGAATTGTCAGGGGTTGGGCTCACCCCTGACAATTCGAGCTCTAAGAGTCTTAGTGTCTCAAGAAAAGCCTAATATAATCTTCCTCATGAAAACAAAAAACCAAGAGCAAATGGTGCAAAGAGCGAGAATACGGCTAAAGTATCAAAACAATTTTTTGGTGAATCTAGAAGGAATATCAGGGGGTTTGGTTATTTTCTAGGATAATCAGGTCACCATTTCAATGGACTCGTTTTCTGAATACCTAATCAATGTGCAATGCCGACTACACGACAATAGGCAGCTTATGCGAATTACTTTCCTACATGCTCCAATTGATTTTAATGACATAATTTTACCATGGGAGAAAATACAAAGAGTAAGTGCCTTAAATCATCTACCTTGGCTTTGCATTGGAGATTTTAATAAAATCTTGTACCATTGGGAAAAAGTGGGAAAGATGATGACAAAACACTTTCCCTTAACAATATTCGGAGATTTCTTACATGCATACTCTTTAATGGACTTGGAATGCAAGTAATGCACATTTACCTGGACAAATAGAAGGGATGGGGATGACGTTAAAAAAAGGTTGGATAGAGCTGTATGTACCTTGGAATGTCGAATAGCATATCCAACCACAGAAGGCATTGCCCTACCAACTATCGGCTCTGACTATAGTCCTCTCATTCTGTCAATTTCTCCTAAAACAGAACTTAAATGTCGATATTTTAAATATGAAGCTTATTGGGTAGAAAATGAGGATTGTAGTTGAATTGTGAAACGAACTTGAGATGACCCCCAAAGTAAAAATATGGCTGAAAAATTGCATCTAGTGGCCACCTAGCTAGCTGCGTGGAGTAAAAAAAGATTCCCCAAGCTCATAGAAGAATAGACGGGCTGAAAAATGAACTTCAAATGTTGATGAACATCCCCGATTTGCAATATGATCATCACAGAATTCAGCACATTAACCAAGAGATTGAATCACTATGGCAATAAGAGGAGATGATCTGAAGTATGAGATCTAGAATCAAATGGTTGAAATGGGGGGATAGAAATACAAAAATTTTCCATGCAACTACCATTCAACGTAGAAACAGAAACCGGATATCCATGCTGTTGAATGAGGAGGGAAAGTGGGTTAGGAACAAAGAAACTCTTAAGGACATGACGGTAAACTTCTTCGGGATCCTTTATATGTCATGGGGTCCTAGGAACTTTTAGCCCATTCTAGACCACATCCCAACCTTGGTGGATGCATCTATGAACCAATCACTAACTGCACCCATCACCATGGAAGAAATCACAGCAGCTACTAACCAGTTGGGACATACTAAAGCTCCTGGGCTGGATGGTTTGAATGGCCTATTTTTTCAGCATCATTGGCGAGACATCGTAGGAGATATCTTTAGGGAGATGCAATATTTTTTCGAGACTAGAACCCTAAACCCAGACTTGAACAAAACTCAAATCACCCTCATTCCCAAAAACCAAAACCCAAAAAAGTTAGAACAATATTGACCTATAAGCCAGTGCAATTTTACCTACAAAATCATATCTAAAATCCTTACAAACAGACTAAGACCTCTATCACTAGTCATAATTGAAGCAGAATAGAGTGCCTTTGTAGGAAGTTGGCAAATTCAAGACAATATTCTAATTGTATAGGAGGTCCTTCACTGATTAAGAACTCGCGACCGTCAAAGAAAATTTCAAGCTGTCCTTAAACTCGACATGCAGAAGGCTTATGATCGATTATAGTGGGACTTCCTTTAGGAGTGTCTAAGAAAGATGGGGTTCTGTGAAGAATGGGTGTAGTGGATCATGTAGTATGTCACTACGGTGTCTTACAGCATTAAGTTTAATGGGGTATCCTTGGCCTATTTCAAGCCATCTCGAGGTATTCGCCAGGGGGACCCATTATCCCCTTATTTATTCATAATAGTGGCTAATGTCCTCTCCCACATGATGAAGCAAGCCCTAGCAGTAGGTACACTTCGCGGTATCAAATTGAATAGAAACTGTCCCACCCTTTCACACTTATTATTTGCAGACGACTCCATCTTTTTCCTATATGGTACAATCTTGGAATGTCAAAACTTGGCGACTATCCTTCACCAGTATTGTTACGCATCAGGTCAGGCTATAAATCTAAACAAATTTGGGATATTTTTCAACAAAGGATGTCCACAAAGCCTACGGAGAAACATGGCGTCGGAGCTACGAGTTCCCAAAATTGAGAAAATAGGCAAATATCTATGAATCCCTTCGGATTGGGGTGTCTCAAAAAAAGAATTGTTTGCGTGGATACTTACTAGAGTAAATATGAAGCTGGAGAGTTGGAAGGAAAATTTGCTATCAAAAGCTGGTAAGGAAATACTTCTCAAATCAGTGGTGCAAGCAATACCCTAGTATGCGATGTCAATTTTTAAAATCTCAGTATCTATTCTTAAAGCCATTGAAAAGGAAATAGCTAATTTTTGGTGGAGAAACAACAACAAAACGGTAGGTCTACATTGGAGAAAATGGGAACTACTCAAGCTCCAAAAAGAGGAAGGAGGGTTGGGATTTAAGGACCTACTCACTTTTAACATCGCTATGCTAGGAAAACAAGCCCGATGAATTCATCAACACCCAGATACTCTAGGGAGTCAAATTATGAAAGGTCTATGTTTTTCTGAACTGTGACTTTTGGCAAGCAGGGAAAGGATCACATCCATCATGGGCTTAGCATAGTTTAACAGCAGGGAGAGAAGCGATCGCCTCTCAAGTTATGTGGGTAATGGGGAATGGACAAAAAGTTTCAATCAGAGAAGATAAATGGCTAAAGATTGGACCAATCGGAGGACCTGCGAGAAGAAATGAACCACGCAAAGCAGTGGATTTGATAGATTTTGAAGTTGCTGAATGGAAAGAAACCCTATTGTGGTCCTTGTTTGATGATCAGATAATGGCGGAAATTATCGCCATCCCTATCGACCTCTCGACTACAGAAGATAAACTGGTTTGAACAAACAACAAATTGGGAATTTATATGGTAAAGGGTGGATACTTACTAAATAGAAAACTCGCAATGAGTCCACGAGACCAAACGCCAACAGCATCTCACCAGTTTAATCCAGAACTATGGAAGCTTATTTGGACCGTAGCCATACAACCTAAAAAATGAAGTTCTTCCTATGGAGTGCCAGTCAAAATGCCATGCCTACATTGGATAACCTATACATGAGGAAGATAGTACTTGCATCGATATGCCCAATATGCAATCTTGAACCGGAGATGATTGAGTATACACTACTACTTTGCCCTTGGACAACACAGCTATGGAACGAGCCATCTTTGCAAGTCGACATAAACCAAGTGTGTTTAGCCCGATTTGATGAATGGCTATGTAAAGTTCACGCACGACCAAGGAACTTACGAAGGTTTGAACTGATTGCAATTGCATTATGGTGCATATGGAAGGATAGAAACCGTTTTATCTTTAGGAAAAGACCCCTCAACCCTCATCACGCCCTGTTTAGAGCCACAATATTACAAGAAAGCTTCGCAACATGGAATCCAAAGCCAAAGAGTTAGAAGCAAGGCGATGACTTACATAACAAATGGCAACTCCCGAGCCCTGGCGTAATCAAAATCAACATCGATGCATCATTTGGGAGTGCCTTTATAGCCCACACATCATCAGATTCAAGCCAAGAGAATCCAGTGCATAGTACTGAAACTCATTCAGCCTCAGCCCCGGACATACACTCAACTAGAGAAGAGGTACCTGCCATGCAACGTACTCCCTCAACCTCCAATCCAAGTATAGAGACGATTTCTTGTAGCCCTACGGTCCTGAAGCTATTTGATCCTCACTAAGAAGGAGTTCGCCAAAGTTTTGCAACTTCCCTAAGCCCCGAACCAACCTAGACAGTAACCCATAACAACTTTGAATCAATGCCATGTTCAGAAGGGAGTATAGAAGGGGTTGACCATGTCTCCGCCACACCGCCTAACCTAAACTTACATAGCAACGTGCCGAAGGGTAAAATGCACATGGCAACGACAACCTGATCTGAATTGAGCAGTAATGCCCAGGGTCGATTCGAGCTGAACAGAGGACAGGATGGAAGCACTCCTATTATGTACAGAGAAGAAATTAGAGACACACAACATGGCCCAGATCTGAATGGAGATGTGACAAATAGCAACCCCCAACCCTTGAGGACCAAATAGGAAACGCCCCGAGCTGAATCGAAATGTGAAGCTAAGGCTCGAACCAGATCTAGCCAGAGTAGTGCACGCCTTGGCTTGAACAGCGCTGTGACGCCCATTATGACACCCATTTTGATTCAGAGTGGTACCAGCTTAGCTCGACCTGAACAACACAGAGGATGGGAAGCACGCAGCTATGGATGGCTTCACTTGAGTAACGGCGCCAACGAAGACAGCTACACCTCTAACTACTCATCGCACCCCAGTCCGACTAGATGGAATGCTTGCTCCATCTACAACACACAGGGTAAGACCCTTCCTAAATTGCACAGAAGTTTGGACGTTAGTCATAGGGGAAGGACGGATCTAAGAAGAGAAGCGGCTAACGGTGGCTTCGAAACACTCACGAGCCTTGCTTTGACCATGGCGGAGGACGGCGACGACAAATACACCTTCGACTCTTCACCACACCCTAGTTCGACCAAATGGAACGCTGCCTGCATCTACAACGCACAGGACATGGCCCTTCCTACACTGCACAATAGTTCGAACACCAAAAACAAGGGAAGGATGGATCTAAGAAGAGGAGCAGTTGATGGCGGCTTCGAACCACCCGTGAGCCTTAATCTAAATATAGAGGAGGACGGTGGCATTTCCGACACCCAGCAGCGACACCCCCCCTTAAGTGGAGCCATTGCTTGCATCTGCAGGGACTCTCATGGCAGAATTCTAGATGGGTTTACTAAATCCATAGAGGTGATTTCAGCAGAACAAGCAAAGGTAGCAGCTTTGGTTGAAACTCTAGATTTTATCTCCTCAAAGCTTGCCCCAAACAGAGGCGAAAGAGAGATACAAGTACACTCTAATTATAGTAGGCTGGTAGAAAGGGTTCTCACTTCAACTACCCTAAGTTGGGAAGTGTAGCCTCTAGTACATCGGGCCAAGCACAAAATGAAAGAAATGTCGGGAATTACTTTAGCTTACTATAGACGAATTACAAATAAGATGGCTGGTTGGTTAGCCAAAGCCTAACGAATGGGTTGTCTCCTTAGAAACTGGGTAAATAACCCATCGTCTGCTCTTTTGGACTTGTTATGTGCTGATGCTAGAGATGTATTTGCTTAGAACTTAACCTAGTAATGGTATTATGCTCATTTGTTAAAAAAAAGAAAAAGAATACTATTTCTTTAGCTTTGAAATCTCCTCTTATACTCCTCATAGTCCAAGCTAACTATTGAACATATGAGGACTTATCCAGCCAATCTACCCTTTGGCCTGGATCTATTAGAGAAGATTTGATGGCTTTAAAATTGCCAAGTTTGATACTTCCTATAATTTCTATCGCCCATACAACAGTTCGGTTTTCCAAAAAGTTGAATGTTTACGAATTGAAATAATGTTTTGCTTTTAGAAAGAAATCTTAAGAAAGTTAATCCTCTGAAAGATTTTTGCAAAACTTTCCTTTTGAAATTCCTTATAAATATTGTAAGGAATCAAACCAATTTGCTATTAGATAAACCACAATTTTGATTTTAATTGACAATGTCTAATTATATCCTATTAGACTTTCCTCCTAAAAATAGTTTATATCAGAATCAAAGTCTCTAGGTTTGTCGATTATCAAAACAACTTGGGGAATGTTTTCTCAACACATATAACCTAAGAAGAGGAGTAGACTCCTTATATCTTCAAGTAGGGGTGATTGAGTCAAGGGTCGTTAGGTTCTAGATCTGCACCTTGAACTAGACCCTGTTATAACCGGTTTTCTTTTTTGGACCCTGTACTCGACTCTGTTTGCACTTGACCATGTACCCGGATCACCCTATTTTTTGGTTCAATTCTAAGGTTAACCCTATTTCCACTGGAACCTATTTTGCAACCACCCATATCCTATATGACTTTGAATTTTACATTAATACACAAGAAAACAACGTAATCCTCCTAATTCGTATGGAAACGTTAAGCACTTGTATCAATAAGTATATTAACTTTTTGACTAAACAAAAGACTAAGATCCACAAGGCTAATGATGATAAAGTAGAGTTACAATCTCCAATTGATGACTTTTAATAATGTCTACAACTTCCTCATCATGGCAATACGCATAAGCAGGTAACCTAAGGAAAAAGGTAATAAACAAAGAAAACAATAAAACATACGGATCATTAAGTGCAAACTCAGTTGATTTGATTTCAAGATCTTTTTACCCACATAGCTAGATTATTATAATATAGGAACCTAAGAAAATGCATGAGAACGCCTCGTATCTTCAATAACCGCGTTCATTTTGGATTTTGGACTTCAAAATTGGTTCCCAAATCAATTCCCCAACCAATCTGGTCAATTCAGTTCCTGGGTGGGTATTTACTCAGAATCGGTTCCTAGACTAGTTCCAATTGCATCTGAATTTTGGAAACTGGTTCTCGGACTGGTTTTTAATAGGAACTAGTTCCTGACCCTATTTTCTGAGTGGGTCGTTTCGACTTTCGGGTTTAACCGGTCCTGTTGCACGCTCCTATCCTCAAGGTATCTTCCATAAATCTTTCTGAGCCTATATCTCGCTCATACTATGTTGGACTTGCATTAGGAGTGACCATGGTCTAGGTTGGCCAATTCAACACCTAACTTAGGGACCCCCTTGCACAGTGTCGATGTTTAATTTTTGGAATTGATGACCGACTTTATTGAGCTTGGATTGAGGACAAGATTGATTTTGTGGGTGGTTCGATTCCAAGCTCAAGACTAAGGGTGCACATGGCAACGTTTCCATTCCCAAAAACTATTTCTGAAATCTATTTCTACTCGAAAACAATTTCTAAGTAAAATAAGGTATTTGGTAACTATACAAAATTTTTATTCTTGGAATAGAAAAAGAATAGAAATGCATTTGGTAAAAATTTATAAATTTTTGTATTTATTTGTTTTTTTTTCTTACTCACGGACTGTTGACTGTAGCCGTCGCCGCTCGCTGCCGCACGACTACTGTACGACCGCCACATAATCACTGAACGACTATCGCACAATCGTCACACAACCATTGACCATCATGCCATGGTCGGGGGCGACGGTCGGTGGTGACGGTCGGCGTTTGTACTGCAGCAAGCTGCGGTTGTGTGGTGATTGGCAGCGACAGGTTGGTGGCGAACAATGGCGGTTGTTAGCCGATGGGCTGTGGTCGATGGCCAATGGGCGTTGGGCGACGGCCGATGGGTTGTGGGTAGCGACCGATAGGCTATGGGTGGCGACGACCATCGTCAGCAGTTGCCAACGGTTGGCTGCCGACGGTGGCCACGGGCAGCCGAAGGTGGCCAATAGTTGACATGCGGCAAGGAAGAAGAGCAAAAGAAAAATAGAGAAGAAAAAAAGAACTTATTTCTAGAAATTGTTCTCGGGAACAAGAAGCTACTTTTTCTTTTTATTTGCTGTTTCTATTCCTTCTCTAGCCATTTTTCTATTTTGGGGAATAGAAAAATAAGTTGGCTTTATCAAATGGATTTTTGTTCTTTTTTTTATTCCGGGGAACAAAAGAATAAAAATCGAGAGAAATAGAAACATTACCATGTAGGCCCTTATTGGTGGGGTGTATCTTGCCTGTGTGGAGGAGGATTCGTTTGGAGATCATTCAATACAGAAGAGGAATTGTCTCAATTAAATTGAAAACCAAATCTAATTATGTACAGACGAACTTCGACAAACATTTGCAAAATAAAGAAACGGCCGTTAGTCTTTGTCTAGCCTTTTATTGGTGGGGGTTTATCTTGCCTGTGTCGCGTAGGATTCGTCCGGAGATCATTCAATACAAAAGAGGAATTATCTCAATTGATTTGACAACCAAATCTAATTATGCAATCTCATTTGCGCTTTCCACACGTACCTACCCTTTGGGCAAGTGCGCGTGCGCAAAGTGAGCATCCCCCCCCCCCCCCCCAATCTATGTTTGAGGATCTTCTTAGATCTTCGATGCTATTATCACGTGCTCTCGTCGTTGAAGGTCAGTACAGGCTCGCAACCCTTGATTACGTATCCTCCCAATAGGGTAAAAGTAATGTGTCCTCATGGTTGAAGGACAGTGCATGCTCGCAAACCTTGATTATGTATCCTCCCAACAAGGTTAAAGTAAAGTGCCGCAAACCTTTGATTACGTATCCTCCCCACAAGGTCAAAGTAACGTACCCTCGTGATTGAAGGTCAGTGCAAGCTCACAAACCTTGATTACGTATCCTCCCAATGGGGTAAAAGTAATGTGCCCTCATGATTGAAAGTCAGTACAGGCTTGCAAACCTTGATTACGTATCCTCCCAACAAGGTAAAAGTAATGTGCCCTTGTGGTTGATGGTTAGTACAGGCTTGCAAACCTTGATTACGTATCCTCTCAACAGGGTAAAATCAACATGCCCTCATGGTTGAAGGTCAGTACAGGCTCGCAAACTTTGATTACGACTGTTGCCCGCCGCCACACGACCGTCACATAACCGCTACACGACCGCCGCACGACCACTAACCGTCGCCGTCAACTGCTGCCGCAGGATCGCCACCCAAAGCCCACCGACCGCAAGGGGAAAACATTTATGTCAAGCTAAGTACAACACATTATCTACAAAAGAGGAAGAGGATTTTTACCTCCCATAGAACAGGGCCACATGAGTGAGGGTCAAAGCAATAGTGGCAAATTCGAAGCCATACATGAGCGCAAAGAACATGCTTATATGAATCTTCCCTAGCCGCGCGTACTCCGCCTTATCTAACTCAAATTTCTCATTAACGATCAGCATAATATTATACTCTTGGCTTTGCGCGGTGAATAAATCTAAAGAGAATATTGGGAATGTCTTGGCGTTGTACGTGTTCAGCCCCCAATAGGAGATCGGTATGACAACATACATGATCAATGCAAAGCCAACAAAGATGTTCACTATGGCAAAGAAGGGGCAAATCAATGGATTGGACAAGAAGGAAACCGCCATTGACCAGTCCAAAGTGAGGGCTTCGACGTCGAGCCCGTTAAGGCTCGACCCGATCTATTGGGCTATGACGGAGTTAGGGAAGGCACAACAAATCCATGAGATGCTCGCTATGGATTGGAACAGAAACCCCGGAACCAAGTACCACAAGAAGCTACACACCATTGCAATGACAAAGAACTTGGCCCTTAAGACTTTGTATCGTGGCACCTTCCTCTGTTTCCTTCTCGTGTAACATCCTGCAAATTTTGATAAAGCAAGAATGAAAGATAATCTGACCCAAAAAAAAAAAAAGAGTGAAAGATAAAATCCTCCGAAGCATACAATATAACACTCATTGTTGACGCTCTTTACTTGAAGAGGGAGATTTGAACGAGGGTACCGGGCCACCACATATGTGCCGGATCCACCACGTACTTCCTCAAAAGTCCAGCCCAACCGTACCCTAAAACCTTCCAAAATAGGAAATTAGATAGCATGTCAGTCTAGTAAATATGTTTGCGTATGCATGCAAATTATAGTAACACAAAGAAACTACTTTGTCCTACTTTTTACTTCCATTCTAAAAATCGAAAAAAAAATGTTTCATTTTTTTGTAAAATTACTAACGGATCTATACGTAATGGTGTTTATATGCTTTGGAATCTTCCCAGCCTTTGACATCCATAAAAATCAAATTGTGGTAGCCGAAAGATTCAAAAAAATGTAGAATTCATTATAAACACGATAGGCTTGATTTAAAATTTGACAAAAACAATGAGTCTTTCAAATCATCTACCGGATATCTAACAAACCTATTGTATATCTAACTTACTAAGATAATAACTATCAATAACTCAATTAACAATTAAATTTCAAAATTTTGACAAGATGTATAATTTTATATCATAAAAAGTATTTATGTATATTATAATTGATTTTCACGTTATTAATAACAAAGAGGGAATTAAGGAACCAGAACCTGAGTAGTTATGATGAGAATCCAAGAGGTGCCCAAGGAGATGTCCTGCCCGTAGAATGCCTTGATGATGTTGACGATCCCAACTGTGTTAGCTAGGCCATCGCCGAAGGCACTGCCAGCATTCACAAAGATCGAGATCAGCACGTGTTCCTTCATATTGAACAGCCCCGGGTTGAGTGAGAACTCCCTCTCGCTGAGCCCCGAGAGGTGGAACTTGGCAATTGGCAGGACAGAGGCCATGAGCCACTCGAGCGGGAGGGTCGCCACTTGGACGGTGATATGGGTTGTGATGAGGGGCTCCCTCTAATAGGAGAATAACTAGTTGAGAAAGGAGAGGAGGGCACAGGAGATGAGGCCGAGCGTCCACATCCAAAACGTCCATAAATTTTTGTATTTATTTGTTTTTTCTTCTAACTCATGGACCGCCGACCACCATTCTTGCTGCTCGCCACACGATTGCCGCATGACAGCCGCACAATCGCCATTGGACCGCCACACAACTGCCACACGACCACCGCACGACCACCGCTCGACCGCCGCACGACCGCCGCTCGACCGCCGCACGATTGTCGCTTGACTGCTGCACGATTGTCGCTCGACTCGCACGATAGTCGCTCGACCGCCGCACGATCATCGCTGATCGCTGACCGTCGTCACCGACTGCGGCGGCGGTTGGTGGCGACAGTTGGCAATCGCTCGGTAGCAAGCGGCGGTCATGTGGCGGTTGGCAACGGCAAGCTATTGGCAAATGATGGTGGTTGTTAGCCGATGGGCTGTGGGCGACGGCTGATGGGTTGTGGGCGGCGACCGATGGGCTATGGGCGGCGGCAACCATCGCCGGCAATCGTTGGCGATCAACTGCTGACGGTGGCCATGGGCAGCCAAAGGTGGCCGACGATTGGAAAGCGGCCAAAGATGGCTGCAACAAGAAAGAAGAACAAAAGAAAAATAGAGAAGAAAAAGAAAACTTATTTCTAGAAATTGTTCTTGGGAACAAGAAACTACTTAGGCCCCGTTTGTTTGTATTTCTTTTTGTGTTTTTAAACACTTTTCTGCTTTTTTTTTGTTCCGGGAACAAAAAAAGGAACAGAAACGCGTTTGGGTGCGTTTTGTTCCTTTTTGTTCTTTTGTTCCCAGGAACAAAAAAGAAACAGAAACAAATTAGAAACACTTTTTATTTTTTTCTTATTTTCTTCTTCTTATTTCCTTTCTTTTTTCTTTCGCCGGTCGCCGGTCCATGGCCATGGCCGCGACCGGCCGACGAGGGCGGCGGCCCGGCCCGAGGGGCGAGGCTCGTCGGCCACGGCGAGGCCGAGCTCGCCCTGGCGAGGCCGAAGCCGACCGGCCAAAAGAAGAAAAAAAAAAGAAAAAAGAAAAAAGGAAAAATAAGAAAAAAATAGAAAAATAAAAGAAATAAAAAAATTATACAAATTTTACCAAACGTGTTTTTTGTTAAAAAATTGTTCCCAATGTAAACACTTTTTCTATTTCGTTTCCCGGAACAATTTTTAAACAAAACGCAAACAAACGCACCCTTATTTATTTATTTGTTGTTTCTATTCTAAATCTTTTCCCTAGCCATTTTTTATTCCGAGGAATAAAAAATAAGTTGGCGTTACCAAACAGATTTCTGTTCTTTTTTTGTTCTTGGGAACAAAAGAATAGAAATCGGGAGAAATAGAAACGTTACCATGCAAGCCCTAACTAATTGTTGTTTTGTTTCATTTTTTGTATTCTTTGAAAGGACAAACATATTTTTCAAATTATGTATCCATCGACAATGTGATATTAAGCAACCAAACTGTGAATATTGGTACAAATCAAATAAAAATTTAAGATAAGGTAACAATAGAAATTTGCACTTGCTAAAAGTAATAAATCATAAAAGATGAACATGTACAATAAAATCAAACCATTAAAGTTCAAAAGATGTGATACAAACCATGAATAATAGAACTTCATATTTTGTTCATTATTAAAAGATCACTTCAATTTCTGAACACCTAAAAACAAAACAAATGACAAACATCAATGATAGGCATGTGCAACAACTACGTGCGAATATTAAAGGAAAGAAATTCACTATCTGCTTCAAGGAAAATCTCACAAGCAGCATATCATCATATGATTATTTAGGGTTCAAGAGACGCAAAATGCAAGATTTTTCATGAGCATTATTACCAAATGAACTTTATACAGTAGATCAAGAGGCGCTATCATCACCAAGAACGAGATTTTTCTAAAAAGCTTAAAACTCTCAAATCAAGCACAAACCAAGAAACGAAAGTCGAAAAATAAATACCTAACATAAATTGGAAACTCACTCGAGCTTGAAGCTCTCTAATCAAGCACAGATTGAGAACTCACCAACTGAGTTGCGTTTATGGGGCGAGATAAGAGAGGCAAGCGAGCTGTAGTTGTGAGGGGAGCCAGGCATGCAATATCACCACCTTAGTTGCGTTCTTGAGGCTAGTGAGGAGCGGCGAAAGATCTAAGAAGAGAGGCCATAGAGTTTTCATTTTATATGATAGAAGAAAGAAGAGGAGAGGCCGAGCGTTTGTACTAAGAATGTGTACACATACATCCATACATGCACGTACCCCGGTTCAAGGGACCAACCCACATGGTACAACTTCTAGGGGCCTCGAAACCAAGGATTGGCCTAGTTCCCCAGGGAAGAGGACCAGGACTAGTCGAATTGGACTGGTCCGAGATCAATCTGGAGTTGACTCTAAAACAATGCTCACCCTTAACTTGCGTGATCGTGACGCAGTTGAAAAGCTCACAAGGAGAGCTTTTCTATGAGCCTAATATTGATGAGATAATTTGAAAAAAGACAAAAGAAAAAATCAAAGACTCTAAATTTTATCATAAGGCAGTGCAATTTACTCAATTCTGTGAATCAAACATGGGACTAACGTTCATAAGCCAAAAAAAAAAAAACTCCTTATTTTACCATGACGAAGCCTTTTGAAAGAGAGTGGTTCAATTTTGAAATTTCTTATGAAAATGTCAAGCTCACAAACATCAAAGTTTCGAGCTTTGCTCGACACTAACTTCTTTGCAGATATAATCATTCCACTCTGCACTCGAAATCGTGTTTATCCACACCTCGACAATTCCATTTTTCGACCGATTTTAATTTCGCACCTGACCCAAAAAAAAAAAACAGAGAGAGAGAGAGAGAGAACGCCAGAATCATCATCTAATAAGCCCAACAAACATCCATCACGGTACGCAATAGAGGGAGAAATTTCCAAAACTTTCCGCCTTCTTTTTTTTCTCGCTCGTTCCGCCCCGCTCCCCGTGGGGTGGCTTGGCTTCGATTATAGATTCACAAAACACCGAAGTCCTTTTTTTTTTTTTTTTTTTGACAAGTCTCCTTTCCTCCTTCTAATCTCCCCCTCTCTCTCTCTCTCCTCCTCTCTCTCTCTCCTCCGTTCCTCAGTCTTTCTCTCTCTCCTCCTCCTCTCCCCTCCGCTCCGCTCGCGCAGCTCAGTCGCACTGTCGAGCTCCGCCGCCACCCTCGCCGCCGCCGCCGCCGCCCCCCCGTCGCCGGACCTCCTCTCTCGGTCTCCGACCGCCGCTCGCGCCGGTGGGGCCCGGCTCCGGCGTCTCTGTCTCTGTGTCTCCGTCTCTCTCTGTTTCTCTCTCTCTCTCTCTCTCTCTCTCTCTCTCTCTCTCCGCGCAGCGACCCAGCACCGGCTCGCTCGTGTTCTTGGCGGCTCGCCGACTCTGATCGCCGCCAGTCTTCGCCGCCGCTGCCGGGCCCACCTCGCCGAATCGCTCTCGTAAACCGAGGTGAGCGTCTCGTTCCCGCCCGCCCGCGCGTTCTTGCCAGATCGTGAGGACCGTCGCTCGGGCCGTGCGGATCAGAAAAGGCACTGCCTTGGCCGGCGCGGGGCGGCGTCGTGGCGGCGTCGTGGCGGATTTTCTTCCCTCCCCGCCCGCGCCCCGTGCCCCGTGCCCGTCCCTGTCTACGCCGTCGCAAATTGGCGTCTGGTTTTTAATAACAATTTGGCGTAGCGTAAGGCAACACGGTCTTCGTTTATTCGTTTAGTGCCTTGCGTTAAAAACCATTGGGTCTGACAAGTGCTGTTATGACTTCTTCTTTTTTTGTGGGCAAATGCAGATGTTGCTTCCTTCCACAGTGCTATAGGTTGAACTATAACCATGGCGTCCAAAGGTCCAAGGTCGAAATTGGATCACGAGACGAGAGCTCGGCGCCAAAAGGTTCATAATTTATGGGATTTGCTTGATCCTTTTCTGTTTAATATGTATATTTTGGCGAGTTGCATAATGGGGTGTATTCATAGTTCTTTTTTCGTGAAACACATAGCCAAGCTGCCCAGATGAGCACTCACTGTGCATAATGCAATATAGATGTTTTGTTGGTAGGAGGAAAAGTTTATGCTTTTCTGCTTATGAGGCAGATATTTATGCAACTGCATGATTCATCTGATGGACAGGGGCTTTTCAGTAGAGGGACTGTTCCTAGTTTATCAGATATTAGCTCATAATTTACTTAGTTTATCAGTTTCAGTCATTGATATATGTTGTCACTTTAAATGCTAGGCACTCGAAGCCCCTCGAGAACCTCAACGCCCTAAAACTCACTGGGATCATGTTTTAGAAGAGATGGTCTGGCTGTCAAAGGTAAAAGAAGCATTTTTGACCTGCTTACCTGGTTGATATTTTTCTTCACTGCAGAAAGCTTGGGGTAAATGTGGGGTGTTTTGCTTAGGGTGATTGATATCACTCTCGCAAAAGATGTTGGAATGCAGTAGATTGGTTGAAATGCATTCATTTCATGTCAAGTGAACTACTTGCATGCAGGATTTTGAGTCTGAGCGTAAATGGAAACTAGCTCAAGCAAAGAAGGTTGCCATAAGAGCAAGCAAAGGCATGTTAGACCAGGCTACCAGGGAAGAAAAGAAAATGAAGGTTTTGCCTTTTTGCTTAGAGTTACCATTCTTTCTTGTGATCTTCTTCTTCTTCTTCTTCTTCTTCTTCTTCTTCAAGGAAGGCATTGTATAGTTGTTGGTTTATGACAAAGGAATGCCACAGTGAACATTGGTTGGTTGACTATGTTTAATTTTGATGTCAGGAAGGGGAACAAAGATTGAGAAAAGTTGCTCTTAATATTTCAAAGGATGTGAAGAAGTTCTGGATAAAAATAGAAAAGCTGGTAGGTTTATCTAGTGCAATTTGATCTCTCTCAAAGGGATGCATTTTCCTCTCTTTTGAAGATTATCTGAGACTTGTACTAACACCCTTAATTGTAGGTGCTTTACAAGCATCAGCTGGAGGTTGATGAGAAAAGGAAGAAGGCGCTTGATAAGCAGCTTGAGTTTTTATTGGGCCAAACTGAGAGGTAAACCATTCTTATATTTTCATAAGTATATAAATTGTTTGCTTATGATGAGATTAATGAGCTTGCTTGTGAAGGATGGGCATCTTAAGAAGATTCAGCTGACATTGATGTATGTGTGTGCCATATATTTTTATATTAGGTACTCAACAATGCTGGCAGAAAATCTCACAGATGCACATATAACTTTGCAACAAAATACTATTGAGGAGCATCAGCCAAGTATTTCACCTGAGGATGATGATGAGAATTTGACTAATGAGGGGATGGAACTAGATGCTGGTGAGGAGAGGTTTTTCAAGTTGTTTGATTTTTACTGTCCGTTTATTAAGTTACATGTTAGTCTATTATGCAGAATCTCGTCCAGAAGCTGCAAACGTTGATGAAGATTTTAGTCTACAAACCGAAGATGAGTCGGTGAGGATCTGCAAGCTTTAACTATCCATATAGGGGCACATAGCATTTGGGATTTGCAGCTCTTGCTCTCTTGCATCTTGTGCTGTAGAACATTATTTTGTATTTAGTAGTGAGCAACAGTTTAGAAATGCATATTTTGGGAACCATTTAGGTGCATGGATAGTCATTTTCTTAGTTTCAGAATTGGAGTAGCATGTCACTTGTTGATTTGATTTTGAGACAGGTGGAATGCTTTCCCCCTAGAGTAATTGACATTACTAAACTGGAAGAAAGAGTCTGATGTATTTCTGCAACTTATCCTGATGACAATGAAGTGCATGTTTTTAATGGCAACATTAGCATCAATTACTACTTTATTATAGATTATGTATCTTAGTGGAAGTACAATTTTCTTATGCACTGTTACTGTATCAATTCTGATATATGATTACCTGCATCCCTTTGGACACACTCACATTCATTTGGACCCTTTCGATGTCTCTATTTGTTTGTGCTGAAAAGAAAAGTTCATAATCTGTTGGCCTCAAAGTTATTTGCGGATGTTGGAAGAGTTTCAGCTTATTTTTTATTTTGTGCCTAGAATTTGGTTTGCTTCTTCCATGTATATCAAATCTTATAAGTTCTCTTGGTGGATGATGTTCTAGGAGGATGATGAGCAAACTATTGAGGAAGATGAGGCTCTCATAACAGAAGAAGAAAGGAAAGAAGAATTGGAAGCCTTGCACAATGAAATGGATGTTCCACTAGAGGAGTTACTTAAACAATATGCTGCGGACAGAGGTGAAATTTTTAAAAGTTGAAAGTATCTTTCTTAAGAAGGCCCTTAGCCAATGTGTTGTTCCGGGCGAACACAAATTTGCTGATGTTTCTATGACAAACTTGAACTATTGAATTGTTGACGGATAAATGCTTGTCATTTTCAAGTAATTTCCAGTTCAGTAGTTTGTTATGTATGTTTGCTCATTCTTTTTCAGATGAGAGAGATAGTCCAGGAGGAAGTGAAGATGCGGCTCAGCAAAATTCAGACGAGAATCATCAGGATGAGTGTATGACTTAGCTGATAAAGCATTTTACTTGTGAATTATGGAATATTCCTGATGCATGAGGTATTGTGCAGGTGTACAGAAGGATATTTCTTCTGCTGGTGAGACAAATAAAGACAGCTCTGTTGTAGTAACTGGTCGTCGTTGTGTAAGTTGTATGTGTTTATTGTCGCAGTTACTCAGTTGCTGAGAAATTTATGGCTCAACATGAATATCATCTCTTTTATCTTCAGGCTGAAAGTAATGGCAGCTTAAGTGTACCGAAAAGCCCTGTTTCTGATATGGAGGTCTGCAAAACCGAAAGTAGTTCCAAAATTTTGGAGAATGACAAAGATCATGCACATTATGACTTTCTTGAAGAACAGGTTCTTTCATCTGTTGCCTAGATATGATGGATTTGTAATCATTTCCTATTTATGGTTTGGTTTTGGAATTGACAGAAAGTTTTTTTAGATAAATCTGTTACTCCAGCTGCTTGCCTTAAAAGTTTTGAATCCCGTGGCAATGCATGACCAATGGTGATTCTTTAAATCTATAGGGAAATTTTTTTGGTCTTTTAGTGGCATTTAAGATGAAGTTCAAGGGGTCTCTAGATTCATCTTTGCCTCAATTCGCTAATTTTTGGCTGTGATTTTCTAATTGTCATGGGACTCTCATGTCAATGGTTGTGGTTTGTTGTGACTTTCCGTACTTCTATGTGCATTCTTCTCTTGCACCTATGGTTTTCCAAAATTAATTGTGGTTTGATTTAAAATTGTAATTATGGCCTTTATTGCTTTGCATGAAACTACTGCCTCTCTCTCTTTCTTTTTCTCTCTCTCTCTCTCGCGCACTCGCGCGCTCGCTCGTCATGTTTCTAACCTGAGTGCCTTTTACACCATCTACTTTATCTCTGTGATTATCTCAACAATCTTGTATAAGCTGATTTTGCTGAGTTATCGCTTGTGGGATGTAGGAAGATGGCGATTATGTCCTCGCTGGTGGAGAGGACAAGGTATAAGACACTCAAGCATCTTGTGCTCTGTTAATTTAAAGCCTTTGTATCTTTATACTTTCTTATTGAAATATGCATGAAATTGTGGTTAAGCTTTCCTTATGAGATTGAATTAGGAATTGGAGTTTGGTCAGAATTTTTTCTCAAAATTTTCTTATTTGTTACTTACAACCTCTTGTTTACACTTTCATGGTCAGGATGATGAAGCGACCTTGTTAGAAGAGGAGGAATTGGCAAAAGCAGATTCATATGATCCGATGGATGAGGTAGAGAATGCTGATTCACCTTTCCTTTATTAACTTTGTCCTTTTTTGGTCTGAGAGGAGGTTTGCTCGTCCAAACTCTTGAGTGCTTTTTGTTATGTTTTTGCTCCTTTTAACTACCATCACCTTTGACCTTAAAGAGAATTCGGGGTTAAGTTGGATTATAATTTACCCAAGATGTAACCTTTATAGAGTGAAACAAAGAGGAGGATTTCTCATTTCTGTTTGTGTACTTTTTTCCCTTGCAAGAGTCAACGCATTTGACAATCGAGTCTTTTTTTAGATTCTAGGTTCACTGTGAAACTTGTAATGTGGGGTAGCTTTGACTTTTTTTTTTTTTTTTTTTGCTTTAATTGTCAACTTGAGTGATAGCTTACCTTTACAATTAATCAACTGCAGCTTATCTTGAATAGTCTTAATATTAAATGGCTCAGTGTAAGCAGGTTTTATATCTTTACATATGAAGTTATTTCATCTTTCTTTTGCAGTTTTTCAAAATTAAATCAAAATATTTCTACTGAAAATAGTAAGCCATGTGTCAGAACTTGAGTTGGTTCGCCAGCTTCTGACTTAGCTTCTAGCTTCGTTCTAGAAACATACATTGGGGGTCAAAATGCCTCCAAACGTGACAGTAACATTTTCTTTCGGATGTTGCTCTTTCTTAGGTTTTTTAATCTTGAAGGATTTACTATTTCGCAGATTGCTTTACTGCAGAGGGAGAGCGAGATTCCTGTTGAAGAATTAATTGCCAGGTATAAGAAGGTAGGTGGGAGGATTTTCTGCATGTAGATTTGTAAATTTGCATTGTTACTTGAGTATGATGATGTCATTTTTTATATGGTAGGACATTGAAAATGATGCTGTCTCAGAGGATGAATCTGAATATGCCTCTGCTTTATCTGAAGATCTTGAAGATGCTGCAGGCCCCAAGTATGAGGTACCAATTAGGGAAAGCATGTCTGAAAGTGATGGTGAACTTCATGCAAATTTGTCAGACTCTTCTCCTGGAAAAGAAGCAGAAGCTGGAGAACTGAATGAATCAGAAGGCAGGGAGAATGATAGTAGAATTGCAGATGCCGCAGCAGCTGCAAGATCTGCCCAGCCCACAGGCAACACATTCTCAACAACCAAAGTGCGCACAAAGTTCCCCTTTCTTATCAAGCACCCACTACGCGAGTACCAACATATTGGCTTGGATTGGCTTGTTACAATGTATGAGAAAAGACTGAATGGGATTTTAGCTGATGAAATGGGTCTTGGAAAGACTATCATGACCATTGCACTACTTGCACATCTTGCTTGTGAGAAGGGAATATGGGGCCCACACCTAATTGTAGTTCCAACAAGTGTGATGCTAAACTGGGAAACTGAGTTTCTAAAATGGTCTCCTGCTTTCAAAATCTTAACTTATTTTGGAAGTGCAAAAGAAAGGAAATTTAAGAGACAGGGTTGGCTGAAACCCAACTCCTTCCATGTGTGCATAACCACTTACAGGCTAGTTATACAGGATTCCAAAGTCTTCAAGCGGAAGAAATGGAAGTACTTAATTTTGGATGAGGCTCATCTAATTAAGAATTGGAAGTCTCAGAGGTGGCAGACTCTCTTAAACTTCCACTCCAAGAGGCGCATTTTGTTAACTGGCACGCCTCTGCAGAATGATCTTATGGAATTGTGGTCTCTTATGCACTTTTTAATGCCTCACATCTTTCAATCTCATCAAGAGTTTAAGGATTGGTTCTGTAATCCGATTTCAGGAATGGTCGATGGACAGGAAAAGGTAAATAAGGAAGTTGTTGATCGCCTGCATAATGTTCTCCGTCCATTTATACTCCGCAGGTTAAAAAGGGATGTGGAGAAGCAGCTTCCAATGAAGCATGAGCATGTCATATACTGTAGACTTTCAAGGAGACAGCGGAATTTGTATGAGGATTTCATTGCTAGCTCTGAGACACAAGCTACTCTTGCAAGTTCAAATTTCTTTGGAATGATCAGTGTTATAATGCAACTTCGTAAAGTATGCAACCATCCCGATTTGTTTGAGGGCCGTCCAATCATTAGTTCCTTTGACATGAGTGGCATTGTTACCCATTTGAGTTCATCTGTATGCTCCATTTTATCTACTGGACCCTTCTCTGGAGTGGACCTTGAGGGATTGGGGTTTTTGTTTACTCATCTTGATTTTCACATGACATCTTGGGAGAGTGATGAAGTTAGATCCATTGAAACTCCATCGGACCTAATCATAAACAGGGTTGATCTGAATAACCAGAATGAAGATTGGTATTGTCCTAGAAGAGACCGGAAGAGGTCACATCAAACAAATATATTCGAAGAGATCCAAAAGGCATTATGGGAGGAGAGATTACGAGAAGCGAAAGAACGTGTTGCTTCTATTTCTTGGTGGAATTCATTGAGATGCCGGAGGAGACCCATGTACTCAACATCACTGAGAGATGTAGTTACAATCAAGCACCCAGTTTATGATATTCACCGTCAAAAGGCTGATCGGTCATCCTATTTATATCCATCAAAGCTTGCTGACATAGTTCTTTCACCGGTAGAACGCTTTGAGAGGATGACTGACTTGGTGGAGAGTTTTATGTTTGCAATTCCAGCAGCACGGGCCCCAGAACCTGTTTGCCGGTGCAGTAAAAATGACACTCCTGTCTTCCTGCACCCAAGTTATGGGGAGAAGTGCTCTCAGATCTTATTGCCTCTTCTATCACCCATTAGACCAGCTATTGTTCGCAGGCAAGTATACTTTCCCGACAGGCGACTCATACAATTTGATTGTGGGAAGTTGCAGGAGCTGTCAATGTTGCTTAGGAAGTTGAAATCTGAAGGTCACCGGGCTTTGATTTTTACCCAAATGACCAAGATGCTTGATGTGTTGGAAGCTTTTATAAATTTGTATGGCTATACCTACATGCGATTAGATGGCTCCACCCAGCCAGAGGAGAGGCAAACTTTGATGCAGCGCTTTAATACAAACCCAAAAATATTCCTTTTCATTTTGTCAACCCGTAGTGGAGGGGTTGGTATTAACCTAGTAGGTGCAGATACTGTTATTTTCTATGATAGTGACTGGAATCCAGCAATGGATCAACAAGCACAAGATCGATGCCACAGGATTGGACAAACTCGTGAGGTACACATCTATAGGCTAATTAGTGAGAGCACCATTGAGGAGAATATATTAAGGAAAGCAAATCAAAAGCGGGCTCTTGATGATCTGGTCATACAGAGTGGAGGTTACAATACTGAATTCTTCAAGAAGCTCGATCCTATGGAATTATTTTCAGGTCACAGGACTCTTCCCTTGAAGCAGAAGGAAAAGAATGTTTGCAATGGAAGTGAGGTTTCTTTGTCAAATGCAGATGTTGAAGCTGCTTTAAAACATGCTGAAGATGAAGCAGATTACATGGCACTTAAGAAAGTCGAACAGGAAGAGGCTGTAGACAATCAGGAATTCACAGAAGAAGCGGTTGGCAAAATGGAAGACGATGAGTTTGTAAACGAGGATGATCTCAAAGATGATGAGCCCACAGATCAGGGTGGCCAAATATCAACTTCAAACAAGGAGGAGGCACTGATTAGTGGAAGTGATTTTAATGAAGATGGAGCTATCACTCTTGTTGGCAAGGAAGATGATTTGGATATGCTGGCTGATGTTAAACAGATGGCAGCAGCTGCAGCTGCAGCAGGACAGGCAGTTTCATCTTTTGAGAATCAATTACGCCCAATCGATCGCTATGCGATGCGGTTTTTGGAATTATGGGACCCTATCATAGACAAGAGAGCTGTGGAATCTCAGGTAAGGTTTGAGGAGACTGAATGGGAACTGGACCGTCTAGAGAAGTACAAGGAGGAGCTGGAAGCTGACATGGATGATGATGAAGAACCTCTTGTATATGAAAGTAAGTGATACTAATGTCCTCTTGGTATACTGTGTTATGACCCCAAAATAGAACAAATGCTGTATAATCTTGTGCCTCTCTGAATTCGATATGTTGTCTTATACTAGAGTGGGATGCTGATTTTGCAACTGAGGCATACCGACAGCAAGTTGAGGCATTGGCTCAACATCAGGTCAGTTTCAAATTGACTAATGTCATCCATCTAATCCACTCGGAATCAAGTTGTTCATTTTACTGTACTTTGTGCAGCTGGAGGAGGAGCTGGAATTGGAAGCAAAATTGAAGGAAGATTTGGATGATGAAAATTACGAAGATAAGTAAGTTGACCAGTAAAGCTTTCTTAGAATTTATGATTTTCACCCTCTTAGTCCTTACAATTAAAGAGAGTGGCTTGAATGCTGTACGGCGGTTATAAAGGCCTAGGGACAAGAAAATTGTACTGTTGCTTTTGCCCCTATCTGAAAAAAGGGAAAATGGCTAGAAGTATACAAAGTGGTTCATCTTTTTGGCATTCGAAGTTTGTGGAGTGAATTTGCTTGCGCTCTCTCTCTCTCTCTCTCTCTCTCATATCAAACTATATGTGATCGAGATTTATCTATTTGCAGGGTTGAGCGTCCTAGGGCCTCCAAGCCGAAGTCAAAGAAGAAAGCGAAAAAGGCCAAGTTTAAGTCCCTGAAGAAAGGCTCATTGACTTCTGATGGAAAACAATTCAAAGGCGAATCTCCGGAAGAATCCATATACTCAGATGATGACATTGTTTGCCTTGACATTTCAGATGGAGAATTGCCTCATTCAGCTATGCAGAAGAAACGTAAGAAGGATGAGCTTTTTGAGGACCCTGATGAAGAGACTTCTTCCAAGAAGTCCAAGAAACATGACCCTCCTGGAAATTCTGTAGATTTGGATTGCAAGCCATCTGGTAAAAAGCAGGAGGAATCTGTAGACTCGAAAACAGTAGATTACATGGATGTTGACCGCGAGCAGAAAACAGTCGGCAGGAGCCGGATGGGAGGAAAAATTTCCATTACATCATTGCCAATAAAGAGGGTTTTTACGATAAGACCGGAGAAGTTAAAGAAAGGAAATATCTGGTCTAGAGATTGTGTTCCATCGCCTGATTCGTGGTTACCACAAGAGGATGCAGTATTATGTGCTGTAGTGCATGAATATGGTTTTAACTGGAGCCTGGTTGCCGATACACTATATGGGATGACTGCTGGTGGATTTTATCGGGGAAGATATCGAAACCCTATTCACTGTTGCGAGAGGTTTAGGGACCTTATTCAGAGGTATGTTTTATCTGCTGTGGACAACCCTAACAATGAAAAGGCTGGCCATGCGGTCTCCGCAAAGGTTCTCTTAAAGTGACAGAGGTAACCTTCGATAATCCATCATTTGCTGATTTTTGTTACCCCCACCATCTGCCACCACCCCCCACCCCCCTGCAAAAAGAAAAAAAAAGAACTCCTTTAAGATTGTTTTTCCTTTGCTTCCCCACCTCCTTCCCCTCTTTTCTCTGTTTCTTGCCATTTTCAGACATTCTTATAGGATGCAAATCCAAGTGTGTTATGCCTTTTGTTTACTTTCTCTCAACTTGTTCTCTACTTTCCATGGCATTGCATAGCTCATGATTCCTAGTAATATCACAGTGGCAAAATACGTCTGATTAAGTTTAGTCGATGAGTGTGCTATGCTAGCTATACTGTATTGTCCTTGAAAAGTTTGAGGCACTTGCGTGAACCAATTCCTTGTTTATATTTCAATGCATAATTAATGGGAAGACTTTCCTTGTAATGCATCTTAATAAGATAACCTCTTGATCATGTTTTCTGTGAAATTATTTTGTGGTCTTTGCTGAATAAACAGTGAATCAGTAATCTATGATTGAAACTGAGAATCTTGTAAATGAAGTTAGCTACTGCTTAGCCTCTCTTTCTAATTTCCTGTTGCAGGATAACATTCGAATGCTGCTAGATGTTGCCATGGATTTACCAGATAATGAGTTACTCCTTCAGAAGCACTTCACTGCTTTGCTCTCATCGGTATGGAGGGTGACATCTTGTGTTAATGACCAAGAGAATCTCTCATCTCCCAGAAATGGCTTGTACTTTAGTAGAAGCATTCTTGATTCTGCTATCAACCATTCTTCACGGAAATCCAGACCTGAAGCTGCGGGGAAGGTTAAAATGACTAATTTGATTCCGAGTAGGAAGTTAATGGCAGATGCACTAGATGCTGTTGGTCATCAGAATGAGATTGTGTGCCCCTCTGACCAGGGAGATGGAGTTTCAGCTATTGAAGAAGGTTTGGAAGTCACCCTCGAATTCCCGAAGGAGAAAGATGATTTGACCATTCCATTGCCAACCTTTCTGAAGCTATCGCTATCTGACTCAGTTCCGTCAACTTCTGGAAGCAATTCTACTGGAGACAAATTTTTAAAATCATCTAGGAACATGGCAGAATGTCGTTTCAGGTAGTCATTTATTTGTTAGATCGGAAATTGGAAGAATTATATAATTACCCCCTGGAGGTCATAGTCAACTGTTTTATGTATTGTGGGATGGCAGTTGGTCCTTGAAGCAATGCATTGCTGGCTATGTTTGGTCTAGGAAAGGTCAAATTCTGAATTGATGCCGGAGGACCACGTTATGATTTCTTTGATGCAAATCCTCTTTGATCTGATATGAGAGCTGATATGAATGGTTGTTTTGGTTGTATAGATAACTTGCGATTATTGCATCTTCTTGTCATGCCGTTTTGTGTTAATCTCTTGTTGTGTTAGCAATGACTTTGTGTTCTATTTGATTTTTACAGGGAAGCGTCAAGAGCTGGTGCTGAAGGAAGTCTTGGTTGCTCGACCTCTGGTTTCTTAGCAACTGATGTCAAGACCCGATCAGCACAGAAGCCACAGGCTCTGGGAAAGCACAAGCTTCCCCTAACTGACTCAATCAAGCCCTCTAAGTCGAAGTTCAGGAAAACAAACATGGAGTTTGGCCTCACTAACCAGCCAGTTTCTGAGCCACGGCCCCTGCCGATGCAGATGGTATCAGCTGGAGATGCGAGTGCGTGGTGCGATTTTTCTAGCGCCACTTTTGATGTTGGGGCACATGACTTTGAGGGTGACTTGCTTTCGGCGATGGACAGAGAGCTTCCCTTGGAACCAGAGAGCTATGATATGGTTCAAAATACCTACTATGTTCCTGATGTAATCTCAAACCTAGAT
Organism: Eucalyptus decipiens; assembly: GCA_014182575.1. NCBI lineage: Eukaryota > Viridiplantae > Streptophyta > Magnoliopsida > Myrtales > Myrtaceae > Eucalyptus > Eucalyptus decipiens. The sequence goes on from CM024619.1 coordinate 23,254,232, forward strand.
GATTGTCCCTTGTCGCCAGAATATACCGATATTGGCTAGGGTTCTTCAGGTTATAAGTGGCCAGAATTTTACGAAGCCCACATAATTTTTGGAGAGACCTGAGTTTCTCCCATCAAACGAGTCCCTGGTCGACGGACAATGTGCCCTTCAAAGATGAGGCGCGCGAGCTTGCGATCGGGGGGCACTGGTGGTGGAAATGCAGCAAAATTCTTTTGGCTCCGCTCATGTTATTGAATCTATTGAATTTTGTGACAGGTAGGTTCTGAAGATCTGAGGTAACATGGGCCTGATCCTCTCTGGATTAGATAGGACACACAGAAATCTAACATCTGACCTCCGTTCAAATTTTTTTTGACGTGCAACTGTTCTCCCGTGCCGGCACCGATGTATCTGTATGAGCGCAGTTTGTATTGAAGGCATTTCCAAAGGCAGTATGATTATTTGATGCACATTTGAAGGCAATCTCTCTCTCTCTCTCTCTCTCTCTCTCTCTCTCTCTCTCTCTCTCTCCTATGATGATACTTGTACTTCGAGTGTTGAATTGAGTCGATAAAAATAAGATAAAAATAAATTGATTTAGTTTTTACGTTTTGAGATCGCGGGACGATGACAATAGATGTATATGGTTTTCTTGGCTAATTATAAAAAGAATATACGATTGACATTTATTTACATAGAGGTAAATTAAGTCAAAATTATTGTGAAAAATCAAGTCCAGCTCATTTTCCAAACTATGGAATCAGTCTGAAGGGTTTTTCAATGTCATGCTTTATAAGATCTAACAGTTCGTCTTATATTCATTCTAGTAGTTTTGGTTCGGTAATAGCAAAGATGAGATTTATTTTCAAACTTAAAACCGAAGAGCATCATACATCATGAAAGCATTACATGTTAATTGGATATTCCATTTTAGGCCATGAATTAAATTGTAAAATAAGAATCAAGAATCGATCTACTACTAACTGCGCCCACAACATACTCGCTTGATATATGTTATGTATCATGTTCAAGTAATCACCAACTCAAGCTTATAACCAAAAAAAAAAAAGAAAAAATGTAGTCAACAACTATACTTGCGGACAATGTTTCTTTTCCCACCTATGTCTCCTTCTTTCTCCTGGACAACGATGATCCACAAACCCTTCCAATTCAACCCAAAAGTACTTGTCAATTATGTGAGTGAAGTACGAAATGTGAGAACCCTTGTTAGGACGGCTTTTAACCTTCTCAATTGCTTGAAGAGTGCCATCTTCGCCGGAAAGCCGGAAAACCCTTGTCCTTGATTCAAGCTTCTTGTCGACGTCGTCCTCTTTCTCAAACCCCGAAACCATCGCGTACAAATCCAAGACGAGGAACTCGGCTGGCGATAGGATGAACGGCGGCTTGATGATCAGATCCTTGTTTGTGGGGTCGGGATGATTTTGACTTTGCTCCATTGCTACCGAATGGCTGACAACAATCTTCACGCTGGTCTGGTGAGGGATGGAGAATGTAATCAAAGAGTTTAAAGATACTTGTCTTGATATACTCCATGCTTTTTATAGAGAGGTGAAACCTCGATTATTAATTAAACTAAATTAGTGCTTTGATTTTCGAAGAAGCAAATATTTTCTTTTTTGTGCCTCCTAAGAAGCAAATATATCCAATTTTGTGCTTCCTAAGAAGGAAGTATTTCCTATTCTTAATTTAAAGTAAATATTTTCTATTTCCTATATCATATGTTTTTTGCTCAGGCCGATTTTTAGGTCCTGTCTTTTAATTCCTTCTTTTTTTTTTTTTTTTTTTTTTTTTCTGTAAGAACATAATCGGAAAGGGGAACGATGGATGATGGTGGTTCTTAAAGAAATAGGGATAAAAAGTTGATTTAATTTATCTTTTTGAGATCATGAAAGTGTGAAAATAGATGTATATGTTTTTTCGGAAAAAAAAAAAAAAACACGATTGCTAATTGCGATTGTTCTCATAAACTATAAATAAAATAAATAGTTAAGATTTATTTTCAGTCAATATGCCACTATTTTAAAAATAGAAAAATTAAGACAAGCATTTATTAGATTCATTCTAGTAATTCTGGGTAGGGAATAGCACCTTATTCCTATTCTTGAGGGACCGGTTTGAAAATATTTTCCTCGATTCGGAGAACTTTTTCAAACTTAAAGCTGAAGATCATCAAACAATGTTTCACGTGTTACTTGGACATCTCTAATAATATTTTTAGCATCATGTGATGTAAAAAGATAATATTATCTGTAAGTATGAATTTTTGCACCAAACTAAAAATAAAGAGACTTGATTGATTCATACCGAATTGGTAAACTTGCCAATTATTTGGTAAAAGCCTATTCGAATTAATGTTTTGCACACATGCGACATGCGATAATTTTGGATTATTTGGACCATGAATCAAGTCAAATAAATTGTAAAATACGAAATAAGGAATCGCTCCACTACCAACCATGCCTACAACATACTCACATGATTTGATATGCAACGAGTTATACTATAATATTCAAGTAACATCGAATCCGAGCTCTACAACAAAAAGAAAAGATTGTATCATGGATACAAAATATACTCAAATTCTAGTCAAAGACTACACTTGCAGACGTTGCTTTTTTTGGGATAGTGATGATCCACGAGCCCTTGCAATTTCAACCCAAAGTAGTTCTCAATTTTCTGAGCGAAGTACGAAATGTGAGAACCCCAGTTAGGGCGGTTTTGAACCTTCTTGATCGCCTCAGGAGTGCTATCTTCACCGGAAAGCCGGAAAGCCCTTGTTCTCGATTCAAGCTTTCGTCAATGTCGTCCTCTTTTTCGAACCCGGCGACCATCGCGTACAAATCCAAACCGATGAACTCGGCCGGCGACAGGGTGAATGGCGGCTCGATGACAAGGTCCTTGTTCGCGGGGGCGGGACGATTACGGCTTTGCTCCATTGCTACCGAATGGCTGACAACAATCTTCACGCTGGTCTGGTGAGGGATGGAGAATGTAATCTAAGAGTTTAAAGATACTCGTCTTGATCTAGTCTATGCTTTTTATAGGGAGTTGATACTTGATCATTGATTAAACTAAGAAAGAGTTTTGGGTTTTTTGTGCTTCCTAAGTAGGAAATATTTCCTATTCCTAAATAAAGTATATTTCCTAGATCATATGTTATTTGCTCACGCCGCTTTTTAGTTTCTGTCTTTTAATTCTCTCTCTCTCTCTCTCTCTCTCTCTCTCTCTCGTTTTTTCCTTTGTAAGAACATAAGTGGAAAGGGGAACAATCGATGACGGTGGTTCCGAAAGAATTAGGAAAATAAATTGATTTTAATTTGCCCATTTGAGGTCATGAAGGGAAAATAGATGTATATGGTTCTTTTGGTGAAAAAAAAAAAAACGATTGCTAATAGGGTCCTAATCATGAATTATAAATAAAATGAACGGTTAAGATTAATTCACAGTCAACGCGCCATAATTTAGAAATTCTTCAGAAATTCTTCATAAATACAACTCGACATTCACTAATGCCAGACTATATCGACTGCTCAAATCACTGGGGGTTCACCCTAGTGGCCACCCTTCCAATTTGGAAGGGGGAGGTTGGGGGTTCAAATCCCCACTTTCTCGAGGATTGGGGTGGGGACGATTTCATTTCATGAGTGGGTTTCGACTCCCACGCTCTGCAATGAGGTAAGGGCAAAAGTTTGAGAGTGAGTATTATAATAGGATTATAGTAGGACCAAAAAAAAAAAATCTAGATGCTCGGCCATCAGACTCAGGACCCGAGGGCTCCCGTAGCCTGGACCGGGATTGGCAATCCGATCAAACCGGCCAACACCGGTCTAAGACCGCACCCCCAAGTCGGCCGAACCGGTTGAATGGGCGGGGCCGGGCTGGGGGCCGCCTCATGGGCTCCGAAAAGAAGGCCCAATCCGGGAAACCGGAGTGAGCGCCAGCTGGACGCCACCACAACCTTTCCGCTCCAAAAAGACCCACGAGCCCAGCGACGTCGTATCGAGGCACCGATGACGACCGTCGGAATCTATCCCGTCTTCTTCTTCCCCGATCTACATAATCAAATCCATAAACACCAATCGAGACATTCAAAACACACACGAAACCCTAATTCTTTCCCAAGCTCCGATTTTTATCTCCCCTTTTCCTGATTATATATACTCCCTCTCTCTCTCCCTCCCTCCCTCTTTCTCTCTCATCTTTCTCTTGCAGCTCGAGGAGCCCGCTCGAGCAGCGAACCCCCTGGTTCCTATAGGGTTAGGGTTTTCCCTGGTCCGGCTCGCGCTCGGTAGGGCGGTTTCCGCGGTGCGGTTCCTCTTCGTCGCTGCTGGAGTAGCTCCCAGCTCGAGCTTCTTTAGTGGGTTTCCTCGGAGGCGTTCTTGGGGGCTGTTGTGTCGACGCTCTGTTCGGATCTGTGTCTCCGTCCATGGACACTCGCAAGAGAGGAAGGCCCGAAGGCGGCTCGTACGCTAATGGCGGGCTCAAGAAGCCCAAGCAAGGTTCGTCCCCGTGTGCGTGGTCCTTGTTTCTGTCGTTTCGTGTGTTGTGGAGCTTGTGCTTTTCTTTCTTAGCTTGGGATTAGTGGTTGCTCTGTTGTTTGGTCGGTGAGGAAATCGTGGGGGAATGTATGAGCCTTATAGTTTCCGAGTCATGCCTAGTCGTTCAATGCCGCATCTCGTGGTCTTAGCAACTCCTAGGTGTTGGAGCGTTGTTGATTTGACTTCAGCTGTCGCCAATTTGCGTCTCTCTTCCCCCCTTTTCTGGTCGCTTTTGTGTGTTTGCGTAAGCTGTTCGAGCGGTTTTGCCCTTATTCTGAGCCGGGAGCTGGAAAATTTGGGTAATTTGTGGTGCTTTAGGAATTAGAAGTGTTGGTTAGTTGTTTACCAAGTTCTTTTTTTTTTTTTTTTAATTAAGAAAACATTAAAGATCTGTTTAATAGGTTGTGGCTACAAAAGGCTTTTCAGGGGTGAATGATGCGAAGACTCACCTGAGAATTGTAGAATGAAAGAACCTCTTACCTTATTGAATTCCATGCCTGTGTCATCTAGCCTCAGGTGAACTTTACGATGACATATTGTTTAGAGACTTATGAACCCGGTTCCTCCTTACTACTTCATGTTATGAATATATCTCCTTCGATGATGCTTTGAGTGCGCATTTATGAATTGTGGCTTGGTGTTGTTATAGCACCTGGTTCTTATGATGTACTTTCTGATGGGAGTACTATAAAGTGTGAATAAGAAAATTATGCGCCAGTTATAGAACAGTTGTGTTAGTGTCGTCATTAGTATGAAACAACAGAGTGCTCAGGAGTGCCTGGAGCATTCGTTACAAGGAAAATGTTCGATTTTCCAATGTTGCTCATGAACTTTGAAATGAAGAAAGAACTTGTTCTCCAGAATCTTGGTTTTTACCAAAGGTCATACAATTACCTGAAATTATATTTTTGATAAGCAGATTTGAAATCAACGGAATCTTTAACTGAGATCACTTAATAATGTGTTGTAACAGAATTGGAGTCCTTATCTGGTGTAGGAAGCAAATCAAAGCCATGCACAAAGTTTTTCAGGTTTATATCCTTTCCTATCTAATTAAATATCTTAAACTTCCATACTCTCTTAATAATGTTTACAAGTTCTTAGAAAATTTTAATTATAAGTGCCGGAGATATAATTACTTGATTTCACTAATGAAGTGGACATTTAAGTGTCATACAGGTACATATTATGCCTTGGTTAACCATGTTAAAGAAAGCTATATAATGGAGATACTGCTTTATCATGCAGTACAGATAGATGAACTTTGGCTGCCTATTATTGGATCAAGGAAGTTATTCGAAGTTTAATTGATTAGATCACCCTTATTGGACTTCTATAATAAATCTCATATTAATTAGTTTGTACTGGATGTTACACAGCTATATATCTACCTGTCAATTGGTAAGTCGTATCCACAAACAAGGTAATGTGGTAACGTTACAGACTTCCTTTGTAGCATGTAAAAAGTTTCACTTGAATAGAAATTGCACTTCTTCATGAAGATAAACTATCTATTGGATTGACAATGTAAGTGTTGAATTGTCTTAATCAGCTCAAGCCATGCTCATTTTTGACTGAATTACAGCCTGGCATACTAAAATTTCCACCTTTTGGTGGAAGATAATTCTCATTTGTCATCATACTTGTTAAATAGAATTACATGTGTGACTAGAAAATAGGTGTACCAAATGAGATCATGTCCAAGGTCTTTTTGAATTTTTATTTTGGAGGAGATGGAGGAAGCTGTGGTTAGTGGGATCCTAGGACTTTTCTTCTTTCTACAGTCATTTTCCGACTGTTTCTCTTTCTTTTCAGCATTGCTTCTATGAGTTCTTGCATGTATGTCTGATTTGAATCCATTATGGTACATCAGTTTGCATAGCTCATGCAGTAATAATTCTTTTTTCAATCACAACTTGAAAGAATGAGCATCGCAATAGTGGAGGAATTTTCTCCTTCAGCATGTGTTTCTGTCAATTTTTTAAACTTATTCTGATATGAGACAACAATATTCACAATGATGCAAGGTTGTATTAAAATTCTGAATTGACAGTTGGTGCTTTAGTATTTGAAAACAAGAATTTCTTCGTATGTTCCAGAGTCATGTGAATCTGCTGGTATACCATTTATTCTCACCTGAAAATCTAGAATTTAGTGAGAACTAGGTCTTGAAACGTAAGGAAGATGAGAATGACAGTAGTTAAGTTGCTGCAGTTCCATATAGTATCAGTCTAGTATAAAACTTCATAGCACCATTCTCAATTCATGGATGAATTTTCATAATGGTTGTCTACGATATTTGATAAAGTGTTTGTGAACATTATATTGCACCCAGGGCTTATTAATCACTGTTCGAAGTTTTTTCCCAACATGTTACTACCTGGCTGAATATCCATTTGCAATATTGGCATATCTTTTTATCAATATAACTGCTGTTACTGTGTAATGCTTTGTTTTTAATCATTATTATCAGAAGAAACCCAAAATTCACATATTGCTGGTGTCTTGTGGAACTTGCATCGATTTTTCTTTTTTTTGGTGAAAGATGTGGCCTAAGCCCAAATAACTAATTATCACATAATCTGGCACGAATGTGCCCTTGGTCTCCTGCCAATAATGGAATTTGCATCTTTATCTTGGAAGTTTCTGACATGATGATTTTCTAACTTGAAGGACTCAGATTTAATGAAGTTCAATCCTAGTGTTAAAAAAAAAAAAAACGATAATAATTTATTCTTCTATGTTCTTGGCTTGTGTATTATCTTTTTTCCCTTTTGGTGGGTAGGCCTTGAAAGGTATTCTATACCTTGTGGAAAGTTTTAAGCATGATCGTTGTCAAATGTTGTTAGTTCGATTACAGGTCAAATATATTGCTTTGGAGTCTCATACATTTTTGGTGGAACATTTTGAAGTTATCATATTTAGACTGTCTTAGTTTTCTAGTTTGTGAAATCAAGTCTATCCATGGCAAAAGGATGTTGTTGCTGGCACTTGTGCACAAACAAAAAGTTGCTGGTTTTCTTTCGCATTTTTGTAGGCATCTATCTAGTTTGTGAAAATCACCAACTCCATGCACTTTGATCCAGTGGAGTCATGTAATTTGATGAGCTTGATAAAATTGTTTCTTTGACATTTTGTGGCATGCATCGTACTGTCTCTAAGTGGGGGATGCTTTGTGATTGCAGCATTGCTGGTTGTCCCTTTGGTGAGGGCTGTCACTTCTTGCACTATGTGCCTGGTGGCTACAATGCTGTGGCCCAGATGATGAACCTGGCACCGGCTGTCCCCCAAGCACCTAGAAATATGGCTGCTCCACCCCTGCAAAATGGCACGGGTGCGTCTCAGCCAGCTGTCAAAACCCGCATGTGCAACAAGTATAACACTGCAGAAGGCTGCAAATTTGGCAACAAATGCCATTTTGCTCACGGTGAGTGGGAGCTTGGCAAGCCCATTGCTCCATCTTTCGATGATCCGCGTTCCATGGGACCCATTGCAGGACCCATTACAGGCCACCGCTTGGGTGGGCGGATGGAGCCGCTGCCACCACCACCTGGCCCTGTTTCTAGCTTTGGTGCGTCTGCCACTGCAAAAATCAGCGTTGATGCTTCTCTTGCTGGAGCCATCATCGGGAAGGGTGGTGTGAACTCGAAGCAGATTTGTCGCCAGACGGGGGCCAAGCTTTCCATCCGGGACCATGAGAGCAACCCAGCTCTCAGGAACATCGAATTCGAAGGAACATTTGAGCAGATTAAGCAAGCGAGCACCATGGTGAGGGAGCTGATCGACAACATCAGTGCACTAACCGGCCATTCAAAGGGCCACGGAGGGCCTGGGGGCCCAGCCCCTCCTGGCAGCAACTACAAGACGAAGCTGTGTGATAATTTCGCCAAAGGGTCTTGCACGTTTGGAGAGAGGTGTCACTTTGCGCATGGAGCTGCCGAGCTACGCAAGACTGCACTTTGAAGAATTCTGTAGAGTTTTGAGAGCGCAATTCTAAGAGAGGATCTGTTGTGCAGCTGTGTATTAGGAGAGCTTTTAAGTATCTGAGTTAGTAGCATTACGTATTTCATGTTCTTTAAATTTTGGGGCTACCAAATCACTTTGATAAGATATTGTCTCAGCTTTGGTAATGGTAGAGCTTTTTGATGTACTCGGTGTGTTGATTCGGTAGGCTTTCATATGCGTGCACGGATTGCTGTCTGACGGTGAATTCATTCAGCTCTAATAATGATCATCTGAATAGTGATGCCTTCTTCGTTATAAAAAGAAAAAAGAAAAAAGAAAAAGAATATGATGCCTTCATGTGTCTTGGAGTTAATTCCTTTTCTGGAAGTGTTTTTGCCAATGGTCCCATTCGGCTTCAAGTCGTTTTACTTTCACAAATTATCTAAATAAAATCCATAGAGCAACAAATTCGACCAAATCAAGCAGACGGATCATCCGACGATAGTAGAGTGCGATATGGACAGCATTTTTTTCAAGTTCGAAATCCAAGTTGATGCCCAAAAAGAGATTTATAGGTGAATGAGGAGTGATTTTCTTTTTGTTAGATTTTCGTTCTTTTATGATAGGGTCAACGCCAGCAAAATGTCGTACACGTCGTGCTCAACGTTGCCAATAGTTACACCAGCTCGATTTTCGCCAGATATCCAGCATTGGAAGGGCTTCATTAGTGCAAATAGAATGGTCTCATTAAAACGATTAAGACTGCGATATGAAAAGATGAGATACTCCGTCCATCCTCCTCCTGCAAATATATACCAAGTATCTTTCTTCTAAAATTTAATATACCTCATCTTAAGACCCCTAATTGAATCTGAATTACATGAAGACCAGTCATTTTGAAAAATAACGTAAATCGTTTTGTAATCGTCCTATCATATGATGATTGTACGTATGGTAAAATGTCGAGTACAAAACATTAGGACTTTAATTTGACATATTTACAAAACGTTAGGACTTTAATTTGACATATTTGGTATTGCAGATCTATTTAATGCAATTATAATTTTCGTACCCACCTCGACATTTTACCCCCGTTTCTTAAGTATACTTCCCTCGCCTGGCGCACCAATAAATATGCCTGATGCTTCAGCTATATCTCGATCACGCACTCGACAAATAAAGCGCAGCAGAAATTCTCTTAAGTCTACGTCGTTGATATTAATCAGTCTTCAATTACAAAAATAAAGCTCCTAAACACCTAATAATAGAACTATTTTTGTACCCTTTTGTTTCAATTTATTCCTACTTTCCAGATTTTGACAATAGAGACTATAAAGACTCTGTGCAACATCAATTCACTTGGTTAGGGGCGGAACACATCATCTTGTCTTATTAAAACCATGGGGCAAAATGCATCTTTACAAATCACAAACACCCTCCCCAAAACACGAGAGTGACCTGAGAACTAGTAGTACACCCGCAATACAAAGAAGGGAAACACACTCGTACGATACGATTCCTTATTACTCCTCTACCACAGCACCCGACTCATCTACACTCCCCCTTCCGTCCCCCATTGCTTCTGCTTTAATTATAGGCCCCGCCCGTGCCATAGCCCTGCCCGGTCCCGCCGACCCGGGTGTTGTGCGCCGTCGTGTGCCCCATGCCCGTGTTGGTCCCGATGGGGTGGGACCCCGCCACGCCCTCGACCACCTGCCCAGCCGGCTGCCCCGTGCCATGGCCGGGCAGGGCTGACATCTGGTGCGCCCCGGTCGGCCGGCCAGTTGCACCAGTAGTGGAGTAGGTGGCGGTGGTGCCGGTGGTGGTGGTGGTGGTGCCGGGGCCGGTGGTGTTGTTGGCAAGGTGGCCAGTAGCGGCGGTGGACTGCTTGGAGGCGGCGTTTTCCTCGCGGGCCATCTGCTTGTTGAGCTCGGCCTGATCGATCCGCTCGTGCTTCTTCTCCGTGGCCATCTGCTTCTCGACCGGATCGTTGGCCGTCATCTTCTCCATCTGCCACCATAATCCAAAGACAAACCAATTCATTAGACACACCGAAACTCAACTACGCAACTCGCGACATTCGAGATGTACAACACGTATAGATCAATCGCAATCATCTACAGGCTAACCTTCTCCTGGGCGACGGCCTTGGTCTTCTCCATGCCGGCCTTGGCGGAGGCGCCGACGTTGGCCGCCGCCTCCTTGGCCGAAGCCGCCGCGTTCTTCATGGGCTGCATTTTTTTCTCCTCGAACTCTGCGGCAACGACAACGACAGAACCCAAAAACACACTCCCCAAATCGCACTCGAATCGGATCGCAAGACTTGACTCCTAACTCACTTCCTCCTGCTTCTGCTGCTGATGACAATGAAGACGAGTGGTACCTGCAATGCTTGGGGGGCCTTAAATAGAGCGGGCAACGTCTTGTCCACGCGACAGGTGGAACAGCGAAGCTCCCTACGTGGAAGGCGAGGGAGGAACTATCGCTGCATCGAGGACACGCGTCCCTGGACCAGCGGAAGATCTGGGGATGGATCGTTGTTTGTACGGAAGTTCTGGGGGGTTTTTCCTTATCCGCTTTGGTCTCGGGGACAGGGAGCGAGAAACAGGAGTAACTGTAAGGCGCAGGAGGGCTACGTGGCGGTTCCGCGACCGGTGTGGCGACACGACGCTGGCCTTTTCTCCTAGGGTTTCTTTTCTGGGTTGGAGTTAGGTCTACAATATAATACATCTTGCACCGACCAATATATATATAATACATCTTGCTGTGCTGTTGTGCTGTGCTGTACTGTTGTGCTGTGCTGACTTTTGTTTGTTTCTTTGAATACGTAGTCTGTTTCGATTCTTGCTTCGTTCGAAACTAAACCGTGTTCGAGCTGCTGCTCGGCGGAATGGAAATGGATGAGGGTTCCATCACACGGCAACCCAAAAGAAGATGACCCAGATGCAAGATTAGCATTTCTTATTCTCAAAACATTAGCATCTCGCATATGATTTTATCCGCACGCATACGCAGAAGATGATCAAGATGCAAGATCTCTCTCTTTTCCTAGGCAAATCTTGTGTATTTCAGCGACCATTCCAAGAACCTGCATCTCCCAGATAACTACGCTTACGCCCATAGTAACAGAGAAGAGGACACAAATCAAGAGCCTAAGAAGGCCCAGCTAAACTGAATGCTGAGTAGATCTATCTGGCAGAAAAGCCCATGAGAGCCCGCTGCCACGGGAAGCCCATGCTGTAGGTCTTTCCCCAGAACCTATTGAAACATCCCATCTTAGCACTGCATGGACAGCAGCAATGGTGGTTCGTCTTGCTCGAAGATAGCTGGACCAGCGGGGGTGAAGGTATTCTGTGACGTGGTAGTGACGCGTGGCATGATTGATTCATTAGAAACGAGATGCAAACACACATATATTCAAGTGAGATTGGATTTCATAACAAGGGGACAATGGTGATTGGTCGGTTACACCACGTCATCACTGTTACGTGATGTATCTGTCATGTGAAATACTTTCTCGTTGGATGGATTTCTGATGCTAGAATCATCCCGTAAGAGACAGCAAAGATTGGCTAGGCAAAAGTAGATAGGAGAGGTGGTGTGGGGCTGCGCATAGGTGAAAGAGAGAAGCGACAAAGAGGGCCATGGGAATAGAACGATAGAGTGCCGAGAGATCGAGATGGAGAAATTTGCAGGATTGTCGGTGGCGGTTTCGGCGATGACGGAGGCGAGAGTTCTTGCAGTGGCTGGCGGCGGAAGATTGTGCATCGGAGGAGACAAGAGTATGGTGGTCTAGACGAGAGCAACACGCAGTGGTCAAAGCGAGAGCGTAGCTCGTTGTGTCCGGCGACCAGAGAGCATCACAGGTAAGCCACTCCTCTTTGAAGTTAGGAGGCGCTGATAATTGATGTATAACCAATATACATACATAAATTTTGTTACCAAGTGTACGTTGTTATTATTATTATTATTATTTTGGGTAGTTTCTGGTTTGTGCTCAATTTCTTGTACTATATATTATTGATTTGTTCAATGAGAGAAATGAACGTTTCCTCAAATTGACATCTATTGTTTGACGTGTCGCCCATTTTCCTAGATAGTTTCGTCAAAGAAAAATATAAAGAATAATACATTTACATGAGCCTATTAATCAAAATATATATCCATCTATATATTTAATAAAATAGGGAGCTGGTAGTTACAGAATCAAAGTTCTAAAATCCACCAAAAACAATATATATTTCATCAAACTAACAACTAGCTCAAATAGATTTCATTCTAGGCATATCAAACTATCTAAATTCATACCTACAATTCAACCATCAAAAGTTTCTTGTCGATATATCTCTCGTTCTACTTGCTTGCTAGCTGAAGAAAATGAAAAAATTAGGAATGAATAGAGTGAGCGACCAAATCACAGCTCAATGAATAGTAAGTGTGTTTTTAAAATAGATTGAGTACCCATTATGCATTTTTATAAACAAAGCTACACACACATATACAACATAAAAAAATTAAGCTACATCATTTCAACAAAGCTTTAAACTTATCAGATCATTTAACAATATCAAATCAAATATCAATGGTTCATTCCTTTGATCAATCAAAATCATATCAGATGGCAATAGTTCATTCTATCAATTAACCTAGTATTTAATATTCAATTGTGGTCATGCTTAATGCTCCGTGATAAAGGCAAACAAGATTCTCCCTCGGCAAACAAGATTATATTTATAGAAGAAATATGATCTACCCATCACTTTTTTCTTTCCAAAGAAGTATCGAACCATGTGATGTCTCTTTCATAATTCATAAGTTACCTAATTCCTATTATTTTCAAGTTGAGTTTACAAAATCAAAGAAAACATAAGCACCACTCAATTGAGAATGCCAAAACCAAACAACCAAAGTTAGTTAAGCCGGCGAACTCAAAATCATATCAACTAAGGAAGAAACGGATATGAAAAATTGAGTAAATAACTACCTTAACTAAGACTTAATTAAGTTAAACTCATCAGGTGGTAAAACAACTCTTATGAAGCAACCAAAAACTCGCTTGTAGCAGGCATTTACTGTCGTCTGCTATGAGTACTACCGTGTCGAGTTTGGTTGTGCCACAACACTTTCTATTAAACTCTGATTCAAGTGAGTTTAGTGTTAAAAGAAGTATCTTCTGAAGTACTAAAAGATCCTAAATTTCACCGACTCAAAAAATGGATGGAGGTGGGGGAAGACCATTGCCAAAAACAGTAATTCATAATTGGCTAACAACAAGCATGAAACTTTAAAAATTCGCTCCCAACACACCGTAATCCAAAATTGACATTTTAAAATCCCATAACTACATAGCACCCTATAGTTTCGTTGCAACACAATTTCACACCTTAATAATCACTGGAATGAACCGGGCAAACTAAAATCTACACTAATACGAATTTACAGGTTAATTACGAGAATTCCTTCGCAGAAAAAATTAAAGGGTTCGAATCTCGAATCTCTTCCCCCTCCCCCCTCTCCTGCTGTTGGTTTTTACTTTCTTGTGTTTCAGGGTTAAAGGAATGGAGTTGGGCTGAGGGCCTAACTATAGAAACATATGGGCTTGGGCTTTGGGACTCTTATTTTACGTTCCGCATGTGACGTTAAAAGTTCGATATGAAAAAGGAAATTTAGGTATCAGATGTTAGAATTCTGAGTCTAATCACATCAGTTTTAGGCAAGACTCCATTTTCAACTTGATGTTGAGCACGTAGTATCGTTGGTTCGATAATAGTTGTCATTTTTTGAGACAGATCAAATGGGGTAATTACCAAAACAGTTCTAAACTTCTTGCAATTTTTTCCAATTTAGTTCTAAACTTTTTTTTTTTGTCAATTTAGTTTTAAACTTTTTGCAATTGTATCAATTCAGTTCATTTGGCCAATTTTAGCTGGTTGGCGCTAACGTGCACGCCAGTTGGCGCCAGCCATTCAACCAACACTAATGTGGAAATTTTTTAAATAATTTTTTAATTATTGTTTTAATTTTTTTCTCCTTTTCCTCCTCCCTCCTTCCTCCAGCCGAATGGCTAGAGGCGAGCACTGGCAAGGGCAAGCCTTGCCCAATGACGACAAGACCGCCCTTACCATGGCTGGGTAAGGCCCTGCCTACCTCTAGCATAGGCGAGCCTCACCGGCCATGGGTAGGTCACGGCCTTGCCGGATCTAGCAAAGGTGAGCCTCACCCAACCTTTGGCAGTCCTTGCTAGAGGTTGCGCAAGGTCGTGACCTTCGACCTTGCACCTCGCTAGCCATGAGCAATGCCGGCAAGGATGAGCCTCAAGTTGGCGTGGGTGGCAGCGACCGGATGGAGGAAGGAGAAGGAAGTGGAAAAAAAGAAAAAAAGAAAAACAAGAGACAAAAAAAAAAAGAAAGTTAAAGAAAAAAGAAAAAAAATTAATAAAAAATTCGAAAAAAGATACTATTAAAAATTGTCCATGACAGTGTTAGCCAATCGGCCAATGTCCACGTTAGCATTGACCAACAAAAAATGGCCAGATGGACTGAATTGATATAATTGCAAAATGTTTAGGATTGAATTGGAAAAATTGCAATATGTTTAGGACTATTTTGGTAATTTTCCCGATTAAATGGTATTAACATATAAAGTCTAGGTTGTTAGCAGATATTATCGACGGTAGCCATGGTCAACGAGGTCCCTCGCTAGCCCTGCCTCTAGCTGGTCGCCTGCAACGACCAGATGGAGGAAGGAGAAGGAAGTGAAAAAAAAAAAAAAAAAAAAAAGAAAGAAAAAAGAAAAAAAAATTTGAAAAAAAATACTAATAAAAATTGTCCATGGCAGTGTTAGCCAATCGGCCAATGTCCACGTCAGCACCAACCGACAAAAAATGGCCGGATGGACTGAATTAATATAATTGCAAAATGTTTAGGATTGAATTGGAAAAATTGCAATATGTTTAAGACTATTTTGGTAATTTTCCCGATTAAATGGTATTAACATATAAAGTCTAGGTTGTTAACAGATACTATCGGCAGTTCGATAATAATTGTCATTCGTGGAGACGATTTAAAGGGTATTAACAATATAAAGTCACAAATGAGGGAAAAATAATCAAGTTTTTTAGGGATAAAAGAAGTCTCGGTTGTTAATCAGTATTTATATACATATTATATACCTATATGTAATTGAAATCAGTTCATTGGCACACCAAAATGACGTCAACGGAAAACTACACCTTCTTTGCAAGCCAAGGACCTAGTATGAGGTAATTAATTTTAACTTGTCTTTTTGTCGCTCTGTATATAATGTCCCTTATTTGGTGATTGGCAACACTTGTGAATGATCCACTTATTGATTATATCGAAGACAGTTTTCAAAAAGGGACTAAAAAGGACCAATGTCCTCGTTACTACTAATTTGTTGGTCAAATTCTTAGGAAAAAGAGTTTCTAAAGCTAGATTAGTGCAGCACTCATATCTGCCTTGGACGAAATGAAGTCAAAAGCGATCTTTTTCTATCACGGTATATATACAAAATGTAGACGTGCATGCCTGGAAAAGTGAGGATGGTCATTTGGTCTTAGGAAGTTCAACCAACAAATTATTACTTTGTTATATAGTTCGACTCTTGTGTGTGAGACGGACAGACCACGAAGTTTCGTGCCAGAAAGAGGCCTAATTCCATAAATTAGAAAAGACGTGGTACGATGTTTGCAAACTATAGTTTCATCGATAGATGCCAACGTCTGAGTACTCATTACTTTATCGATGTGAACGTAGAAGTCGACACGAATCATGACAAAGTCAAGGACACTCATGGCACGTTCTCGGAATGATCTGACAACATTGGGTGTACCTCAATCTCGTGAGATAGTGACCTTGAAATGGTGGAAGCAAGCTGGTGGATTTCATGCTCTGCTCCATGTCTCCATTCGATGCCGCAACATGCTATGATCAGTTATTTGCAAGCATCATAGTTTAGAAGTATGAGATTTTATGAGGTCATTACCAACTATTCTTAGAGTTTAAACTGTTAGATAATGGTTCCTCACATTTAGGCTAAATTTTGGCCTAGTATTAAGTGCGGAAATATATAATTTGGAAGATGAATAGGGGTCGGTAGAATTAGAGTGAGAGGTCCTAAGTTCGAATTTTTCAAGCCTCTATTTGACACCTCAATTACATATTTCTTCGCTATAACTGTAGATTAAAGTCCAACCTACCTCTAAGAATGTGTGGTAAGATATTTAAATATTACACCATGCCTTCATCTAGCGGATTTAACTTTCTAAATGGCCTAACGAAATTTCACGAGATGAATAAGGTACTGAATAGAGATGCCGACCGTGATAGAGGATCTCCCTTCATAGAGAGCCAAAAACGATTTGGGAAAAGACATATGTTTAGCCCGGGGAGAATTAGGGCATGATTCTTGCCGGCTTCTGCTTTCGTTTATTTTAAGGTCAGAGACGCGGGAACGTATACAGCTGTTGGATTGTGCAAGGCATGACACTTGGATTATCTATATAAGTATGGATATCCCAAGTAGTGGCATCGCATAGCAAAGGGAGGAAAAAAAACTGCCGTACCAGTCCGTATTTGTGTATCCTAACCATTTGGCAACTGATCCTTGACCTAAGCTGGATCCGCAAGAGACATACATTGACAAATAATATTTGTTTAGCCCCTTTTGTTTTTAGTTAAGGTTTTATATTTGGAAGCTAGGGGCAAATTTTGAGGACCACAATCACGAAGCCTAGCCATAATCCCTCAATTGAAGTTTCAAAATCCGTAGTTATAGACACATGATCCGTAATGACAAGCAACACAGCATGATAGAATCATCTCAATCAAGTTGCCGCGGGGTGGGGTCCCTTATGTCCTCAAAAAACCCTAAATTGTACATCTAATGGTAGTGGCAATTACTAAGTATTCTCTCTAGAACAAATTATTAGATGTATGTACAAGTGACATGTATATTTTAAATCCGTGTGAACCGTTGAATTGGTATGCTCACATTAAATGTGATGTAAGAAGAAATCTATACTTGTAAATTCACCTAAAGAGTCATTTTGTCATATTTGAAGTTATGAGAATTTCGGGAAACCTTCCTCTCTTATTTTAATAGAATCGGCTCTCTAGTCTGCTTGACAACGATCCTTGATCGAACCTTCCCTAAAAAAGACAGCTTGATATGCAAATTGTTAATCATTATTTTTCTCCTTATCTTCCCCCACTAAACAATCTTTCTTTATTCCTTCCTCCAAATATAAGAACACCCTCTTTTCCTCATCTTCCAAACAAATTCACCAACTCCTCCACCACCATCACCGCCACCGCCGCCACCATCTCTCTCTCTCTCTCTCTCTCTCAGCTGAGAGATCTTTGTTGCCATGGAGGAGATGATCCTGAGAGAACAACCCTTTATGGTGAACCCAAGTTCGACCTCAACCCCATCATCTGCCCTAGGGATCCACAGAGACTCAAGATCAATTGCCAAAGTCAAACCTAAGATCAGGATAATCCACATATTCGCCCCGGAGATCATAAAGACCGACACCGCCAACTTCCGGGGCCTCGTGCAACGCCTCACAGGGAAGTCCGCTGCCAGCGCTGCCAACCATCAGAAGAGCCAGAAAAGGAAGTCACCCGGGCTCATCATCCCTAAAAGAGAAGGGCATCAAAAGATCATGCCTGAGAAGCCAACACCAAGGAAGATGGAGCAGATTAACCTGTTTCATGGGTTCGACCCAAGGGAGAAGATGAAGGAGGAAGAAGGGATGATGATGATGATGGTGAGAGGCGGAGGAGATGGAGGTGGGTACTTGAAGGATTTTGCAGACTTGGACGGTTTCGCGTATGAGATGGGAGGTTTGCCTCTGTTGTCTGCGGATGCTTCTCAAATCCCCTCCTTTGAAGCAGCTCATCACCACCATCACCATCACCAGCACCACGTCTCCTCATGAAACACGCATGCGGGTGTGTGGATGGAGAATTCTATAGTGAGTGGAGAGTCTTCAAGATTTGGTTTCAGGGTTTTAGGGGATTGAGATAGACACCGAGTTTGTTGATTGATTGATGAAAATGCTCATGCTCTCTCTCTCTCCCTCTCTTTGTTGAGTAAGGATTTTACACACGGTACACAGACTATGTCAAATAGTTTCTCATTACACGCCCATTCTACCGTTATTAATTCAGATCGACAGTTTACTTCTGGAATATAAGTACCCATCTTATGGCAATGAAAATGATTTGTATGGAAAACCAGTTTATGGGCAGCTTGTGTGCCACTGATTAATTTGGTGAGAGAGCATTCTTGTGCTGTAAATATTGATGAAACATAGCGTATGGGATACTGCATCTGCATTTTGGTGGAGATTGCTGCTGCTTCTTCTTCTTGCTCCATCGACGAGGATGTAATGGAAGCAAAGCGATACGATCAGCTAGGAGGTGCTATTGGGCTTTCTTTGAAGGGTTTTGTATTGTTCTTGTTTGGTTTGGCTTCTTGGGTTGAAGTTTTTTCTTCGTTTTTCTTTTCAGTGTGGGGTTTATGGACATCTCTTTCTGAGGGGTTTCCTTTGTTGACATACAATGTACAGTAGACAAGCATATCTATATCGACAGGATTTGTACGAGAGATTTGATGTGTTAATGGATTTCTTGCAAGAAAAGTACTTGTATGTTCCGCGGTATATCTCAGATATAGAAAATTCAAGGTGCACTGAAAAGTGCTAGTGAAAACATATCCTAACTCGATGGGTTCTGTGACGTTCTGTAGATGTGTCAGACTCCAAGTCACCTGATGTGCATGCCCAGTGAATTCAGAAATTGGAACTCTTTCTTCAATTCTGAAATCACGCTCCACGGAGATCTTCTTGTGGGCATAGCATGTCGCATGAACCTTAAGTACATGTTAATCTCACTTTGACACTTTAGATAGTGACTTGGGTTTTAAGAGCGCGGATTATAATCATTATATTCTTCAGTAAATTCAGAAATTGGAACTCTTTCTTCCATTTCGAAATCACGCCTCGCAGAGATCTTCTTGTGAGCATTGCATGTAGCTTGAATCTTAAGTACATGTTAATCTCAATTTGATGCTTTAGGTAATGAGTTGGGTATTAAGGGTGCAAATGATAATTATTTTATTTTCGAAATAGAGATTTTTTATATTTCTATTCCTAAATAAGTTTCTGGATGTATTTATGTGTTTGATAACAAAAAAAAAATTTATCTTCCCATAATAGAAATTCATTTATTAAGACACAAAATTTCTCCATTTTATGCTCTTTTCCATACATCAATGGGCGATAGAGCCCGTTGTGGACGCGTTGGTTCGGGCATTGCCCCCTCTTCTGGTTGGGGGAAAGTTTGAGTCACCGTGGTTGCATTTGCACGACTTAAGTGCGGCGCCGTGGGAGGTGGGTCCCCGCACTAGCGTCGCCCCGGGTTTACGTCGCCGACCGCAAGCTGTACGGCGATTCCTGAGTCATCAAAAAAAAAAAAAGGTGATAGAGGGTTGGAGGCAAGGGCAAGAGGTGGAGTTTTTATTTCTTCTTTTGTTTTAGAAACAAAAAAAAAAAAAGATAGAAAAATTTTACTTCTCATTTTTTATTTAAACTTATATCTAGAATGCAAATTTGTTATGGAAATAGAAAAAATGAAATTGCTTTAACAAACGGCTTTCTGTTCCTAGGAATAGATAAATTGATCTGGTCAGAAACAGAATAGCTATCATGTGTGACTTAAATATATCTAATAATGAATCATTTTTTGGTATGGTTTGGTACTTCTATCAACATTGATTAGAAGCCATTAGGTGGAGATAAGATTGCACATAGAGAAAATCTGTTGAAAGCTTATAGACAAGTAGCGTGAGATATTCCGACACCTCCTCTCAAGTGCAAACCGCATCAAGAATGTCATGTGGACAAAAAGCGGCACGCACAAAATGTACTTTGGGGGAACATTTGGGATGATGGTCTGTACTTTTAGAGAGACAATCAATGTGGAATATTTAAAGGCTGGATTATTCATTTTCGCACTTTGACATTATTTATGTCCCCAGATACATAATTCATCCTTGAATAGCACGACATAAAGCATCGCGGGGCAAATAATACAACATGTTAGTCGACGCTTGTCGGTTTACATTATTGTTTGACTTTGGTGTTGAAGTCAACGAGGGCTCCGATAAGGTATAATACCCCTCGCAACTTGTACTACTAATACCATCGTGACATGTAGATCTGACTAACTTACTTTATTTACAAAATGAAAGTTGGGGTGAGGATGACAGAGGAGACGTGCTTCAAATTCATAGATAAACACATTTTCAAAAGGCAACTGGGGAGCATATTCCTCATTATTTTATGTACATGTGACATAACCTAACATTGTTTATAATTTTTTGTTAATCAATCGATTGGGTCTAGCACTAAATTCCACGACAAGTTACCAAACCCTTAGAGAAAGAACTGGATCCATTTCGAAAGAATCGAGGGTTTTGCGAGCTCACAACCTTAAAGTACAAAACTCCAATTCAAGGCTCCAAAGGATTTGCTCACGTTGGCAAAAATCCCTCAAAATCGAAAATTCGGGTATTGTAACTATCTTCAAGAGAGATCGGACTCTTATCCAAAACATAGAAATTAAGACCCGGAACAGTTTATAATCGCGCCACAATTCTCAGGACGACGACTTGAGTAGGAACACGAGACCAGGCCCAGCAGCGGGATTGTGCCGGAACTCAATTCAATATACTTCGCCAGTGGTGATGGTGAATGTTGTGATCGACCATATGAACAAGACATAAAGAATTAATATGGTGGAAAGTGCAGGTAGAGCAGCAAATATCTCACCCAGTTGACGTCCGGGCAAGGGCGGTTCGTTCACATTCCCTAGTCAACCCGCGTGTTCAGCCTCGTGCGTGTCTTTCAGACCTCGATCGCCCATCTTCTCCCTGTGGTATTTCAAATGACGGATGCACATACGACAGTGACTACATGGACAAAATCAACTGATTATTGGGCTCCGTTTGGCAACGCTTCCGTTCCTTTGTTTTTTTTTCATTTGCGTCAACTGATTATTGGGCTCCGTTTGGCAACGCTTCCGTTCCTTTGTTTTTTTTTTTTTTTTTTTTTCATTTGCGTCTTAGAATAGAAAAAGAACGAAAATCTGTTTAGTAACGTCAATTTCTCCGGAATAGAAAAATGGTTAGAGAATAGGTTTGGAACCAAAAAAAAGAAGTAGAAAAAGTAGTTTCTTATTCTCAGAAATTAGTGGGGCTGTGCAAGGGCTGCTGACGGTGGCGAGGGGCTGCGGATGGGGCTTACCAACGAAGCAATGTTGACTTAGGCGATGGCTTTGTGTGTAGTTTCGTACATCTTTCTTTATTTCTTTTTGTTTTGTCTTTTGCTCAGTTTAAGTTTTCGCGTGTGGGTTAATAGAACTCCTGTAAACCACCATTGAAAATGGGGGTTGGAAACAATTCCCTCCAAACCTTTACTCCAAAAGCTAATACCAAATTAGAAAACTCTCTTTGGAAACCCTAATCCTAAAAGCACCTTCACTTATCTCGCTTACAAACTCTCTGATGAGTCACCGCGTCAGTTAAATAACTCTTAATGGATTTAATCTTTAGATCAATAATATCGGACGAATTGCCTCCTTTTGCTCAAGAAGAGATAACAATTGTGGACATGAGATGGACTAGAAAATGTCATACGGATGATGTGATTGCTATATGTCACAGTCGTCACTAGCTACACACAGTATATCATGAATGATATAGATGCACAATTAATTTTGAAGCTACCCATATACAACTAGGAAAATCATCCAATTAGTTCTAAATCTGTTATACATATGCCAAACAAGTCATAACATTTCAATTCTAAACATTTATGCAAAATTCAATTTAATCATCCCAATTAATTTTTGTCGGAAATTATAGGCGCAATAGCGTGTTAGGTAGGATACTCGGGGTGATTGGATTAAAAAGATCTTTTAGGTAATCATAATTGCGCAATCATGGATGACTTATTCCATGCTCAAAGCAAGCTTAGGTTCCATCTTTTTGTGTAATAATGGCTTATTAAATATTTGTTTACTAAACAATGCGAGGTAATGGCATTAGGTGCTGAAGAATAGTCGAAAAGCCAAGGGGTACCGGCAACCTGGTTGTAGTACTTCTTTAAAAAACAAATATCTCACATTGAAATGCATAATAAACCACATCAAATTCGCATCCCCTATCCGAACTCATGCATAGTAGAATTCTAATTAAGAAAACCTATAGAGTTGCACTATATAGTGTTTTGGTAAATGATTTATGGAGCTCCAATTTCAATTTTACCTATTAGGTAAGTCACAAAAAGTTCCAAACCCCAGTATAATCAAATAGTCATATATTATATTTATAAATAAACAAGTGATTGTGAAGGAAATGAGGGCATTTTAGTAATTATACGTTTGGATTTTGATATCGAGTTTATTCCGTTATAATATTCCATACCCATACTAAACCATCTGAGCTTTTTAGTAGTTGACTCCAAACATGTCATGCTATATAAAATCTAAAGCCCGTTTACCATACCTATCGGTGCCAATTGGCATGTATTAGTCATGCTCATTGAAATAACTACTCATCTTCACTTTGTATATATATTAATTTTGATAGACACCATCTACCTCAGGCAAAGTTGGGTTCCTCTCTATTACCCGAAGGTTGTATTTAGCGGTGTAGGATAAAAATTTAAATAGAACAAGATAGGGCGATCCTTCAGACTTTTCAAATTGTGTCTTTTGCTTCTATTAAATGAACATATTTAAAGTGGTACAAAAAATAAATGCATAGTGAAAATGAGAATAGAAAATCTGTTCAAAGAAATAAAAGGAATAGGAATCCCTTGTGGTGGTAGCATGGGGGTAGCAACCATCACAGGGTGGTCGTGTGAGAATTGCAAACACCATGCCATGGTCACTTGTTGGTTGGGGTCGTTGGGCTGTGGTAAAAAAACCAGAGTGACATAGGCAGCGATTGTGGCTAGCAAGAATCATAAGATGCTGCCGTGCCGGTGCCGGTGAGGTTGATCCAGGAAGAGCTTCTATCGGTTTGATGGTATATCACACGACAAGCCACTTACAATCGGTAGAAAAATTCTTCAAAAAAAAAAAAAAAAAAACATCGGAAAGAACTCTTCTAGTCAACCCGCATGCTCAGCCTCGTGCGTGTCTTTCAGACCTCGATCGCCCATCTTCTCCCTGTGATATTTCATGTGACCGGTGCGCATACGACAGAAACTACATGGTCAAAATCAACCGATTATTGGTGTCTAAGCATCCCGAATCTTGTTCTTCTCGAAGCCGGCTATACATCACGATTTTCACGGTAAAAAACGCATCGGAAGTCCTAATTTTTAAGTCCTAGCCCTTCTATAAAAAAAATGCAATTGTACCTTTCAATTGATTGAAGTAAACCCTGAACCTTAATATTTTTTTTCAAAACAAACGTAATTAAGTACGTACGCAGAGTTGCTTACGAGTCACTGAAAACCTGTCTACTTGATCTCTTTAAATTAGACTTTTCACCGTAGTTTTAAGATTTAATTGAACCAATTGAAATGTTTGAGACTCGATCGCACTTTTTTTTGTAGAGTTTAGGACTTCGTTGTACCACTTGATAGGCTTACGGCTTCATTGCATCTCACGCAAAGGGTTTAAATATTTGTGTATAACTTTTTCCACTTTTGATTGACCGGTTACATGACATGTGGTGTATTCATCATATAAAATGCTTATATAATTTGCGTGATTTGACAAATTGGATGACAACAGATGAATCTCTAGATCATATATTTCAAATTCATCCGCCACTTACATTTTTGTCATGAAGGATCTATAATATATTATGTAAAGGAACTCGAAAACATTTATTTCAGTTTAATTAATACCAGCAAATAAATCAGCCAACAAAGCAAACGAGTCCATCTATTCGATAGAAACTAACCTCAAACCTACAGCATGTTAAGTAAAAGTCACTTTCAAACATTTAATGGTGTTTAGTAATATTAACAAAAAAAATAAGCAGCACCTCGTCTCAAAATTTAAGTGTCTACACTGTTTGCTGAGCTTGTAAGTTGCTCTCATCAAGCTGCGCCCCTATGGCCGCGAGCCCCCAAAATCGTCCGCTGTCAATTTTAACTATAGATCGATGATCGCCTACGGTCGCGGACAGCCAAACTGAGGTCACCAAATGGGCGGTGGCCAACGTCGCACAGCAGCCTTTAAGCCCTCGGCGCGGGGGGGCCGGGGTGGTTGGGCGGGCGTTGTTGTGCAAGGGCTGCTGGCAGCGGGGAGGGGCTGCGGATGGGAAGCGATGGTTTTGTGTGGGTTGTTGTGCAAGGGCTGCTGGCAGCGGGGAGGGGCCGCTGTAGTTTGGTAAATCTTTCTTCGTTTCTGTCTGCTTTGTCTTTTGTGCGCTTTAAGTTCGCGTGTGGGTTACTATAACTCCTGTAAACCACCATTAGAGATGGTGGTTGGAAACAATTCCCTCCGATCTTCACCCCAGAAGCTAAGACCAAATTAGAAAACTCTCCTCAAAGCCCTAATCCCAAAAGCACCGTCACATATCTCACATACAAACTCTCAATGAGTCGCTGCATCAATTAAGGGTGCACTTCGTAACGTTTCTGTTCAAAAATTGTTACAGAGAACACAAATAAAAATATATATATTTTTGTTCCGAGAAATAATTTTTTAACAGAAAAATGCGTTTAGTAACTCGCAAAAATTTTTGTTCCTGAAATAGAAAAAAAAAAAAACAGAAACACGTTTGGTAAACTTGTATAATTTTTCGTTTCTTTTCATTTTTTAATATTTTATTTTATTTTATTTTTCCTTTTTTTTTCTCCCTTTTGGCTAGCCTCGGCCATGGCCGACAACCGGTCGACGAGGGCCGGAGGCCTCGCCCAACCACGGCGAGCCTTGGCCTCATCGAATTTGGCGAGCTCGAGCTTGCCCAACCAAGGCGAGGCTGAGCCTCGCTAGGGGCCGGTGACACTCCAGCGAGATTGCCGGCCAAAGAAAAAAAGAAAAGGAAAAGAAGAGGAAAAGAAAGAGAAGGAAAAAATAGGAGAGTGAAAAATTGTTTCTTGGAATTGTTCTCAAGAACAAGAAACAAGTTTTTTTTTCTTGTTTTCGTTTCCAAATCATTCCTAAGAACAAAAAATAGATTTTTGTTCCCGGGAACAAAAGTGTAAACAAACGCGTTTTTATTCTTTTTTTGTTCCTTGGAACAAAAGAATAGAAATTGTGTTCCGGGGAACAAAAAAAAGAACACAAACAAACATGCCCTAAATAAACCCTCATTGAGTTTGATCTTTCATCAATATGAGCTACCTCCTTTCGCTTATGAAGAGATAACAATTGTGGATGTGAGATGGACTAGAAAATGTATCACAAATGACATGATTGCTATATGTTGCTAGTTGCACATAATATATCGTGAATGATAATGCACAATTAAATTAGAAGCTATCCGTATACAACATTAGAAAAATTGTCCAATTTGTTCTAAACCTACTATGTGGAGGACGATTCAATCCTAAAATTTCTAATTTTGCCAATTTAGTTTTCAACATTTACACAAAATTTCAATATAGTCATTTCGGTCAATTTTTGCCAAAATTGCTGGCGCGACGATATGCCAGTAAAACAATCGGGATGATTGGATCGGGAAGATCTTTCAAGTAATTATAGTTGCGCATTCGTAAATGACTTATTACACGCTCAAAGCAAGTTTAGGTTCCATCTTTTTGTGGTAATAATGGCTTACCGAATATTTGTTTACTAAATAATGCTAGGTAATGGGATGAGGTGTCGAAGGATAGTCGAAAAGCCAACGGGTACCGGCAACCTGGTTGTAGTTCCTTTTTAATAAACAAATATTTCACATTGAAATGCATAATAAACCACATCAAATTTGCAGCCACTATCCAAACTCATGCATAGTAGAATTCTAATTTAGATAACCTATGGAGTTGCACTATATAGTGTTTTGGTAAATGATTTATTGAGCTATGATTTCAATTTTACCCATTAGATAAGTCATAACAAAGTCCCAAACCCCAGCATAGTCAAGATAAGTTATACATCATTTATAAATAAACTAGTGATTGTGAAGGAAATAAGGGCATTTTAGTAATTATACACTTGGGGTTTTGATATTGAGTTTTTTCCATTATAATATTCCAAAGTCATACCAAACCTTTTGGGCTTTTTAGGGTACGTTTGGCACTAGCTTTGCCAAGTACTTTTGGGTGTCCAAAGCCCATTTGCTTAAATATTGGGTGTTTGGGAGCATTTTTGAAACCTGCCTTGAAGAAATGTTGGCCTTTCAAAGGCTGAAAGCCTAAAGTAGGTGTTAGGCTGTCTTGGGCTTTCAGCATTTTCGAAAGGGTTGGTCGCATGTTCATCTTCCTCTTCATCAGATTCTCTGACGTCGGCCGACGAGGTTGCGATGGGTCGGCGACGGGCTGGAGAGAGGCCGGCGTGGTCGCGCACCCCCAAAGAATCGCCGCCGACCAATCGCGCGACCTAGATCCGGGGTTGCATCGGTCACCTAGGTCGTGGCAAGGTTAGTCGCCGTGACCTCGTGCAACCCACGACCTCGCTGCAACCCAAATCTGGGTCCCAAAGGTCACCTAGGTCGTGGCAAGGTTAGTCGCCGTGACCTCGTGCAACCCACGACCTCGCTGCAACCCAAATCTGGGTCCCAAAGGTCACCTAGGTCGCGGCAAGGTTGGTTGCCACGACCTCTGGCGACCCACAACCTTGCCACGACCTCCTGGCGACCCACAACCTTGCCGTGACCCAAATTTGGGTCGTGGCTGGTGACCTCCCGCAATGCGGTGGGTCATGCGACGACGCGGCGAGGGTTGTCGTGTCCTCCGCATGGGGACCCTAGCCGGATGTTGCCCTTCGCCGTGCTGCCTCCCCCTCGCCAAACCGCCTACCCTTTGACAGTGGCAAAGCCCTTGGCCGACGGTAACCAGTGAAACCGTTGGCCGGCCAACTCTCCTTTTTTTTTTCTTTTTTTTTTTTTAATAACAAAAGTCTTTTGCAAATTTGATTTACCCAAATACTATTTTGCACAAAAACACTTCACAATGGACTTTCATAAATAGATTTACTAAACACACTTTGCATTTTTAAAAACTCATTTCACTCAAAAGCCTTTACATTTTCTTAGAGACTTTTCCCAAAAGTGTTCCCAAACGCACCCTTAGTAGAAATATCATGTTATTTGAAATCTAAAGCTGCTTTACGGCCCCTCAAGTTTTTTTTTTTTTGGGGGTTCAAATACCCAATTATACCCACCTTGCTTACCATCCCTATTGGTGCCAATTGGCGTGTATTAGTCATACTCAATGAAATAACTACTCATCTTCGCTTTGTACAGTATGTCAATTTTCACAGACACTATCTGCCTCATGCAAAGTTGAGTTACTTTTTATTACCTGAAGGTCCTATTTAGTGGCATAGGATAAAAAATTGAATAGGACAAGATAGGGCGATCTTCTAGACTTTTCAAATTGTATCTTTTGCTTTTATCAATTGAACATATTTAAAACAGATAATAAATAGAATACATAATGAAAATGAGAATAGAAAATCTGTTTCAAAGAAATAAAAGGAATCAAAATTCCTTGTGGTGGTAACATGAGGGTTGGAACCATCCCAGATGGTGGTCGTGCGAGAGTTGCAATCACCATATGTTGGTCACATGTCGGTTGGGTACTTAGGTTGTGGTAAAAATACCATAGTGAGGTAGGGTGCATTTGATAAAATTTCTGTTCCGATGAATAATTTTTTTTTTCATAAATATTTTTTTCTGTTTCTATTTTTGGGAACAATTTCTGAACATTTGAACACATTTGGTAACTACACAAAATTTTTATTCTCGAAAGAGAAATGCGTTTGGTATGACCCCATATATTTTGGTGACTTAGAATTTCTTTTTAATTTATTAATAATTTTATTACAATTTTCTTTTTTTCTTTTACTTCTCCTTCCGCTAGCTGATTGCTGGTTGGCAAAGCTAGACAAGAGCTAGCGAGGTTGTTGGCCTTGGGGGAGCCTCACCCAACCATCACGAGGTTGGTGTTGCCCTCGCGGTGGCAGGGTGAGGCTTGGCCTCGCTAGAGCTAGGTAAGGTCAAGCCTTGCTAGATCTAGGAGATGTTGAGCCTTGCCCAACCACGACGAGGCTTGGGGGAGCCTCGCTAATGGCCGATGAGTCGGGGGCAACCTCGTCGGAGGTTGGCAAGGTTTTAGCAAGGTTGTTAGGCCTTGTCTAGCAATCGTCGGTCGACATTGAGGCAAGCGACTAGCTAGGGGAAAAAGAAAGGAAGAGAAAGATTACAAAAAAAAAAAAAAAAAAAAAGGAAAAGGAAGAAAAGGAAAGAAAAAAAAAGATTGATTTTTGTTTTTTGATTCTTGCTTCTAGAGTTGTTCTGATAAAGTAAGAAGCATACCTTTTTTATTTTTGTTTTTGTTCCAAATTTGTTATTGGGAACAAAAAACTTTCCAACCGTGTTTATTCTGTTCTATTTCTACTCCTGGGAACAAAAGAACATAAACATCCATTCTCGAGAGCGTTATCAAACATAGCCTTAGATGGTGATCTTAGCCCAAGGTTTAGCAAAAATTACAAAATGGTGCTAGTGCAGATGAGGTCGATTTAGGAAGAGCTGTTGTTTAGCACCATATCTTTGTCTCGCTTGATGGTATTCCATGACATTTTCTTGTGGTATATCATGACATTTTTTGAACAATAGGACATGATTCATAAACACCCGTTCTCGATAGCATTACCAAACGTAGCCTTAGATGATGATCTTAGCCCAAGGTTTAGCAAAAATTACAAAATGGTGCTGGTGCAGATGAGGTCGATTCGAGAAGAGCTTCCATTGGTGTTGTTTAGCACCATATATTTGTCTCTCTTGATGGTATTCTATGACATTTTTTTGTGGTATATCACGACATTTTTTAAACAATAGGACATGATTTTTAAACCACTTACGCGAAATATCAAGGCAATGTCGGATATAGAAAAATTCCAACAAAAAATAACATTGGAAAGAATCTCTTCCAATTAAGTTATAATACCCGTCAAATGAATAAGAGCAAAAGAGAAGGTAAAAAAAGGAGGAGGTGGAGATGCGGGGTATCGAACCCCGTACCTCTCGCATGCAAAGCGAGCGCTCTACCATGTGAGCTACATCCCCATTCGTTGACGACGAACATCTCTATATTATTATCAAATCAATTATTTTAGCTCCTCAATTCAAAACGAGGGAGACCCCGTTCTCTCACTAGTTCAGCTCCGCTTCGCTTCGGTTTCTTCCTTTTTCCCGCCACGGCCGCCATGGAAATCGACCCGCCGCCGCCGCCGCCGGCCACCCTCCAGCGGAAGCAGTCCGCCTACCTCTCCCTGGTATGCGGGAATCTCCCTACTCCCCCAATCGCGGGCTTTCTCGTGGGAACGAGCGGAGCTCAGTCTCCGAATCTCTCGCCTCGATCCTCACGCTCTCTTCTTTGTTGTTGTTTCGCCAAGCTTCTCTTTTTCCAGTCTCGAGCCGGTTGCGACTTCTTTTTCGTTCGATTTCTCCATCTGGGTCTTCTCTAATTTTCGCCAGCGGTGGCTTTTTGTTTTGGGGTGGGTTGAATTTTGCAGGATGAAACGTTCCAGATACAGAAAGAGACGTACCGGGGCCAACAGTACAGCCAGATTTACTTCGCTCGTCTCCACATGATGCGGACCCTCCTCTACTCTCTCGTTCCCAATTTGAAACCCCATGTGCCCGGTAAAATTTCCTGGCTTTTCGGGGTCTTTTTCGTCTTAAAGACTGTAGCTTTGCTTCGTTTCCGCGTCATTTTGAGCTGCCAGTTTTTCGATCCGGTTGGTGCATTTTGGGGTTTGACTACCCACCTGGAAGGTGGATTGCTTGGGGAACTATCGAGTGCTTTGTAGTTCTCTTAGCCTTTGACTTTGCATTTTTGGTAACGTGATGAATATTCCGCGTGTGGGATCGAGGGGTTTTTGTATTTCTTCTTGTGACGATTTTATCTTTCGAAGATGTTTGGGGTAGACTTTCTTTGTTTTTTCTTTTCCATGGTTTTGTTGGAACACTCGACCTGTTTCGGCAAATGGGGTAATGCTAAAGTCTTACAAATTCCGAGTAATCTGTTTAAATTAATATGTTGATGGATTGTTAATGGTTTTCACTAGCTTAAAAATTTGTTGAGATAGAAGTTTAGCCCTGTGCTGAACCTTTCGTTATGTTTATAGAGTTGTTTTTTTTTGCTTGTTTCAGTTGCATTGTTCTTGCTTATATTGGTTGCATTGTGGGTCTCTGTTGGGATGCTTGTGAACATTTCCCCTGTATTTTGTAAACTGTTGAAAAGCCTTCATGAAGCTCTACTAGTAGAAGCCTCATCTTTTTCACTAATACCACAGGCTTGACATTCCAAAGTGCAGTATCATTCATAATTGCCACATGATGTCTTGTAGTTTGCACTGTACTGGGATTAGAAGGTGGCAAGGAATGCATTATTGTTGGTACTTTATACAAGCACATGAAGCTTAAACCTACTATACTTGATGAATACTCCAAAGAGGTAATTTTTTTCCCTGTAATCTCGTCCTGTATAATTATGTTCTATTCACCGCACTCAGACTGCAATGTGTCCCCAAGATGTATTAAGTTTATTTTGTTTTATGTCCTTTCAAAAAAAAAAAAAATAGAGGTCTGTTGTTCCACTCGTGAAGCGCCACAACTTCATGCACCCTGATGATCATCTTGTGCTAGAAGATGAGAGTGGTAGAGTAAAGCTTGGTGGGAGTTTGTTTTCACCTGCTTCATATGTGACAGGTATGATCAGTTGCAGATTACAGGACTCTGTAATGGATTGACAATAGTTTTCTCATAAGTTAAACGAACTGAATTTTACAGAAGATTTTTGGCTCAATAAAAAAAAGAAAAGTTTTACAAAAGAATGAGTGACCATATGCAAAGAGAAGAAATATATGGGTAAAAGATAATTTCTATCTGTTTATACCTATATGAATCACTGTTTTCAATAAAAAAGAAACATAAAAAGCGTTAGTATTATCGTGTCAATTGTATCCGAACTTTGCAAATTTGAAGTTGAAAGAAAATCATCAGTTTCTTTTATTGTCATGAATTATGGGAACTGACATGGCTAGGGAAGGTGTTGTTGTTGCTTTGCATGGGAAGGAAACTGATGCTGGTGACTTTTTAGTTCAAGATGTCCTTGAAGCAGGCCTACCATCCCAGTTGGAGTTTCCTCTTAAATCGAGTAAGAACCGATTCATTTTCCCATCTGTTTCCTTGTATTTCTTCTTTCTAGGAAGGGAGCATGGGTCACTCATGTTTCTGATTATTTTATAACAAGTTAAGCAATTTTTTGTAATAACCCAAGGAGTTGCTCAAGCAGTTAGCCCGTCCTATTCAGGGGCTGGGTTCTAATCATCAGATTTGTACATTCTCTAGGCCATCCTTGGGAGCACAATCTTGAGTTCTCCTGTAGTTAACCTGTGTATGTGAGAGGAGAGTTTACCACACCAGGTGGGGATAAGTCGAGTTCTTGTAGCGTTTCAAACACTGAATTGTTAGCAAACGGAGAAGTGACTCTGTGTAATAATAAGCCTATATATAAAGGCCTGCAATGTTTCTGAGCAGTTGAGATGTACTAAATGAGCATTGACATCTCGAGCTCTTAATGACAGTGCCTGCAGCTAGATATTGTGTGCAGAACATGTGATATACAAGAAGGCGCATTAGGATATTTAGTTAGAGTAAAACATCATCTTCACTTGTCTTTGTTGTTTTTGATGGTTTTGTTTTTGCTATTGTATTTCTAGAATGATGTATGATCCTGCTTTCCCCTTTAAGTAGTTTTTTTCATTTAAGGAAAAAGTTCCAGTTTCCTCATCATATATGTGAATCTTTATTCAGAGTGTGAAGTTTAGATTCTGCTTAAGTGTGTTTGTCCGGCACATCTTTTGCTATGTACTTTGTCTCAAGCTCATTGTTTTTCGCTTCAAGCAGGAGAAGACAAATATGTCGTTCTTGTGTCTGGGCTTAACATCGGGAGCAGCACTTGTAACCCCCTCCAGTTTCAGCTTCTTGTTGATCATATAACCGGACATCTTGGGGATGAACAGGTTAAGGCTACTTTTTGGTTTTCCTTCTCCCAACCCATCTATAGAGGATGGATGGCCAATCAATCTAAGTGACTGTCTTGCTTACTTTGCTATGCTGGCTGAACAGGAGCAAGGCATTGCAGCCGAAATTGTTCATGTTGTAATTGCTGGAAATTCTGTTGAAATTCCGCGTGGAATTCTTAACAGACAGGTATGTCATCTTATGCTTGCTTGCCCATAGAAAGGTGCTTTTCCTTGGAGGTGTTGTTGCCTACACAATCTTCTTTGCTTCCAGAAAGAAGTACAGAATACAGTGACTGCACATAGATATGAAGAGCTTCCTTCTGTTTCTGTGATATACAGATACATGATTAACTTGTACAAGAATCTGCTAGTACTGAACTAGAGGAGTGACCTGCAGTTGTGTATTGACATGCTATTAAACATAATGCTTGTTGCATTTCCCTTAGGGCTAGGAAGGTTTTTATTTTCATAATTTGGGTCTCCAAGGGAAAAGATTCTTGAATTTAACTGTACATTGCTTGACGTAGTTGATGATTGCTTAAAAGAATGATAGATTTGTACTTCACTCTATGAGTGGAAGTAAATAGTCAGTAAGTGGGATAGAACAAATAAGGATAGTGATCATGATAAGTTTGGTTTTTTCTCTGTTAAGCAGTATTGCTGACTGTCATTTGCTCAATCGTGGCAGAATTTGGCTTCTAAGGACCTATCGACATTGTCTGAACCAATTAAAGAGCTTGATATATTGCTCATGCAGGTGAATTTAATGTCTCTTACGTGCACATATTCTTTTATGTTCAAAAGGTATTGTTGTTATTGCCTCTTGAAAGATCAGGTTGCTGAAAGTCTTTACTTATATCTAGATAGCTGCAGGGTTGCCTTTGGATATCATGCCGGGGCCAAATGACCCAGCAAACTTTTCCTTGCCTCAGCAGGTTTGGTATCTTCCAATATTGTTAAATAAGTTGGTGCTTAATTTTAGTAGTTCTTGCTAACTCTGCTTTTCCGTCAGCCTCTCAACAAATGCCTTTTCCCTGGTTCATCAGCCTACAACACGTTTAGATCTTGTACAAATCCTCATTGTTTTGAGCTTGACAATATAAGGTGAGTATCCCATAATTTGACTGAAGACATACATGCATTAAACTGTTTTCACCTGTGGTGTTTCCTTTCAGGTTTCTTGGTACATCAGGTCAAAACATTGATGATCTCGATAAGTACTCTGAAGCAAAAAATAAGCTTGAATTTATGGAAAGAACATTGAAATGGAGACATCTCGCACCAACAGCACCTAATACTCTGGGTAAATTTGCATTTTGTGGTATTATCGACTTCGCACTAATTATTGAAAGACATTGGCTTATGTTAACAAAAACTTATGCAAAGGGTGCCCAGCTGAATAGCACAGCACCATGTAGAGAATAGATGGCTTAAGGCTTTTTTGAGGCATTCTTGTTCTTTCCCCATTATTGGATTGATCTTATATAATCATGACGCAGGCTGCTATCCTTTCGCTGATAGGGATCCTTTCCTTATCGAGAGTTGCCCTCATGTTTACTTTGTTGGGAATCAGGATAAATATGAGACACAGATGCTAAAAGGTGCAATTTCTTTAGAATTTCAAAATAATTTGCTTTCCAGTGGAGACTCTCTCTCTCCCTTTGAACCTCTGCATCTTATGCAGCTCTGGCTGAAAGTTGATCACTTTTTTGCAGGATCAGAAGGGCAGTTGGTGAGACTCATTTCCATTCCTAAATTTTGTGAGACAGGAACTGCAGTTGTGGTATGGTCCCTTTTCGCTCTGGGCATCAATATTTTTTGGAAGTATCAGGATATATACAAAGTCTTTTCTTACCTATAATTTCTGATTTTCTGGATGTAGTTCTGCCACTGTTGCAATCAATGTTATGGCATGTTAATCTGCTTCTGCAAAGAATGTCTTATTGAAATAGTTAATTGCTTGGATGAAACTGGTGTTTGAATTATCACAAGTATAGATGACAAAAGATTATAATGAAAGGGGGGAAAACACAATTGGATTAAGAGAAATTGCACCTTATGCCACAGCTTATGTGGCTAATCTCCTCACCTTGTCAAGGATTCGTGACAAAGTGAGCCTTGATTCAATTCTAGTATTTTATTGGAATAATCAAGTGAAAAGTTATCAGTATTATATTAATATTGTATCCTTTGTCATTTAACTCTAATCTACTGTCATATCTCCTGTCATGCAAAGTGTTTTAATACATTCTGGAAGGATAAGTGAGTGATTGCATTTCTTGAAGCCTGGTTATTTCACGAGTTCACTAGCAGTGTGGATGCTTGTCTAATCATGATAGACCCACCTTAGGCAGGGAGGTTATTTAAGCATGAAAGGAAGCTTGAGAATCTGCTTTTAAATTGTGAACTGGTGAAGGGACTGGCTCCTTATTGTACCTTGGATTGATAATCTGTGAAGGTCGTTTTAGCTGCTGCACATTTTTAGGCGGATTGCATCTTGTTCAAGGAAGGAGAAAAAGTGGGACAAAATATGATGATAGAAATGCATAATGAGCTGCAAATTTGGTGGTTAAGTATACTTTAACATCACATGCACAGTCTGAAATTGAAAGCGCTTCTCTTGTTCAAAGCATTAACTGGTGATGACAAAGTTATGTTGAAAGATATCATCTGGAGATGCTCAAATATATATCATCTTCTGATTTCTTTGCAGCTAAACTTAAAAAACCTCGAGTGCCATACACTCACTTTTGGGACTTCAGTTTAGCTCACGATGATGTTTCCTTAGACTGCAACAAAGGATTGATATGCTGAGCGTTTTCAAGCTGCTTTGCTCATCCTATTTGGCCACCGAGAAGCGAGGCTTTCCAGTCAGTGCTACGTTTTGTTGTAATGGAAGTGAATGTTCTATTCTGAAAATTCCACCCCCCCAACCCAAAAGAAAAAAAAGGGTGCTTGTTCAAGAAATGTAGTCCTGATATGAACTTGTAATGGTTATTATGTTTACATGCTGCATGGATTCTGTATCTTTCTTGGTGAGGAAGATGAAGTAAGTTAATCAATCAAGTAAAGATTCTTCCGTCTCTTATAAACATGGTTCATGAGGATTTCTCTGGCATTTCTCCAAGTAAATGCCTTAATCTCCTCTTTCGCCATGACGGAATCCATATGGATTGGGTATGGCCAGAGTGATCCTCCATAACAATAGCCGTCATCTCAGTAGAATTTGATTATCTACTTATTTTTTCACTGTTAGGTTGAATATTGACTTTACTTCGCTTTTTCCTATCAAATGCACGATTTAAATTTTCCATTGAAAAATAATTGGCGTATGCAAAATATCTTTCTTATCTTTTCGATATTCTTTTCAACTTTTTTTCTTTACCATCTGCGAAGTCCAACGAAGGTAATTAACAAGAAAGTTATTATTTAGACATGCATTCTATTTCCATATGTAACTTTATTTGTAACGTTCCATATGCCCAGCAAGGGGAACCATTTGTTTAAAAAAGCAAGGAATAAAAGTTACTGATTTTTCTATATCACGATCTATAATCCGTATAATTTATAAAATATTTGCTGAAATAGCTTGTCGATCATATGGCGAAATTACAGGAAACTACCTATCTGCTTTTGCTATGATCTACACGTCTTTGATCAAGACGTGACTGTATACACTTCTTTAGAACAGTTGAGAGAGACCGAAAAAAATTGTTCTTTGAAATTCAATCGAGAATGTTTAGTCTAAATATGGCCTTGTTAAGTTGTGCAATCTTTGACCTTATGCAGGTACTCTTCTCTTTTTCTTACTTTCTAAACTAATTTTCTATTATACATTATTAAATTGGAAACTAAAATAATGTTTGCTCTTGTAGCAGTGCTCGTATCATTTTACCTACACTTATCGGACCTCTTCAAATGCCCTTAAGAAATGATATCCTCTATACATATCAAACTTTTAAAAGCTTCAAATATGATAAGTGAAAGATAAATACATTTGTGAAACATATATATTTTAGAAATCAAATCGGTTGGATCATACATAGTTGTTGTACGTTTTATACACTGGCACAGTAATCCTCCAAAGATTTACACTCCCTTCTAAACTTTCACATAGCAGTATCATAATACTCTCAATACCAATCAAAACACTAAAAACCAAATGTGCCTAGTAGTTAGTGAAGGCTTTATTAGAATTGGGCTTAAGGCCCGTCCGCCCAAGTTGGTCCCAAAAAGCCCGGCCCACAGGAATAAGGCCTGTGGAAAGAGGGGGTATAAAAGGGAGGAGAGAGAGAGAGAAACACACCATTTTGTTTCAAAAGGAATTCACGTACGTCTTCTCTCTCCCGCGCGCTCTCTCTCTCCCGTTTTCTTCAAAAGGCAAAACAATAAAGCACGTGAAAGGATTTTGCTTCCTCGGATTGAACAGGCCTAGTTTCTCTTCCTCCATTGGCGTCGGTGTTTAATCTGTGGCTAAAAGGTACGCTCGAATCCGTGGTGTGCTTTAGGATCGGTGATACGTGTTTGTTTTCTTGGGCTTCGCTTCCGCATTGATTTAGGGGTTCGATTTAGTGTCGAATCCGCTTTTCGGGGATCCGTATTCCCAACATTGGTATTAGAGCCCTAGTTCACGTTTTCCCGACCTGTTTTGACGTTTTTGATTGATTTTTTCGCAAAAAGAACTTCGGCCGTACGGATTGGGGCAAAAATCCCGACACCCGAGCGCTGTTCGGCCATTTTTCCGAGTTTTCGTAAGTCGAAATACAATTCTGATGGCATAGGAAGAAAGGCGACGTCGAGACGAGTCTGGCGATACGTCGAGCGCCGCCGGGCGACGCCGCACGCGCCCACACGCGTGGCCAGAAGGCGCTGCGCGTGGGTGCGACGCGCCCGGAAGCGCTGGCTCGCCTAGCGTGTGCGGCACACGCGTTGGTCGGCAAACCGGCGCGTGCGCGCCGCCGTCCGGCGAACCGGCACGCGCGGCCGATAGACCGAGCCGGCAGCGCCGACGTCAGCATGACGTCACCCAACGCCAAGAATCAGGATGACGTCAACGCTGACGTCGGTTGGCCGGGCGGTCACCGGCCGGCGACCCGACCCGCGGATGCCTGTCACGCGTGCGGCACGTGCCGGATGACGTTTGCGTGACGTCATCCCGCGCACGGGCGCGGCACGTGCGGGCGGTTCGCGCGACCCGGCCCGACCGGCCTGACCGGTCCGTCCGGTCCGACCGGTCCGGTGACCGATGACCTGACCGACGACCTTTGACCATTGACGACCGTTGACCGTTGACCGACGACCGTTGACCGTTGACCGAAAAAAAAAAAAAAGAAAAGGAAAAGAATGTGTTTCTTTTTCAATTAAGTCTATGTGGATTATAAGTGATCCCTTATTTTGTTATGCATTTGTTGCAGTAACAATGCCTCACATGAGGTTGCGCACACCTATTCGCGCAATTACCGATGAACAAAAGGAAATGCTGTCTAAGTTGATAGCTGAGCTGACTGATTATCGATGGGAGAGAAGTGACTTAATTGATCACGTCCTTGAAGTCAACGGGAAAATTCAACAGGTCATATGGAATGGTCGTCCTATGTCACAGTCAGAGATGGTGCGATTTTTCATAGACACTCTTCCACCTGAATGGCAAGATGTGTTGAATCGCATATATGATGTCAACGGGGCTGCTTCCTATAAGAAAATTATAATAGATTTTGTAAATGAATATTACTGTATTATGACAAGGGAAAAGATCAAGAAATTGAACAAAAGATGATCTTTCCCAGTTCGTGTGCTGACTTTGTGTTAGTTGTATTGGCTGTTTTTTGTTAAGTGTGTTTGTGGACATATTATGTATTGTTTACTACATAATCGTTGTTGATGTAGCAACCCATGTCTTGATTGTATTAGTTGAAAGCATTGTTGTGTTATTGGATATCAACTATCTGTTGCTTTCTGTTATTGCTGGTTGTTGTGGGTAATTAGTTGTGGGTAGTTATAGAAGTTTTTGTAACTTCATAGAATTGATTTTGCATATGAAAATCATATTAATGATAGTTTTAAGTTAGGATTTTTGGAGGATAATTGGAAACGTAGTGGCCTTTTGATTCTGAAGCCTTACTTGAAATTATTCATTAATGTAATGGGTCTATATAAAAGTGGATGCATAAATGATAGGCATTAATTGTTCGTGCATATATGTCTGATGTGTTCAGATCGATGCATATATGTCTGATATGTTCAGATCGATGCTTTCAGCAACTAAGAACGTAATTGCTGATATGAACGGCAACAATTGTGAAATATTGAATATGAAGATTCAATATGTGCTGGAAAAGTAAGAAGCACTAGAAGCTCTTGACCATATTATGGAAGATCTTGAGGATGCTGTGTGCCACCTTGAGCTAGTAGATGACCACCTAACAGCATTTGAGCCGAAAATGGACATTTGCAATGCTGGTTCTAGCTTAGAAAGGGCTTTGAGCTCTAAGCGCAAGCGTATTGATTCGTTCAATATGTAGGAATGCAAATGATCAAGTCCTTATTGCAAGAAATCGAGAGTTAACCAACATAAGAGAGGAAAACGTCCTTAAGTGAGGAAAATGTCAAGGGTGAGGTGTTACAATTGTGACAAAAAGGGTCACTATGCTCGCGACTGTCGTGAGCCAAAGAAAGTAAACACCTCTTGTACATTTGAGAACTTTGCTTATGTATCGAGTTCTGCATTATTGGCTGAATCCAATCCTTTGTGGACTGTAAGATTCAGGAACGACAGACCATGTAAGGAAGGATAGAGGATCCTTCGTGAAATTCCGACGATACCAACTGGAACTATGTGGATCTATGTGGGAAATAATTTCAGAGTTGAAGTTAAAGAGACTGGCACTTGCCAATTGAATATGCGTGGTGGACGCACCTTGTTCCTACATGATGTCCTATATGCTCCGAAGATTCGTCGAAATTTAGTGTCTGTTTTTGGTGTTGGTTAAGCTTGGTTTTAGTATGAACTTCCATAATAGAGGTGTAGATTTGTATTTGGATACAAACTACTATGGTTGTGGTCACTTTCTAGATGGTTTCATTGCACTAAATGTTGATTGTGGTGATGTCAATATTTGTTATTCCCTTGTTTCACGTCTTCTACTTCATATGATAATAATGTGAGTGTGTGGCATGCTGGACTTGGTCATATTGACCAACAACATATGAATAGACTAGCCAAAGAGGGCTTGTTGGGCAACATTGAAAAAGTCGATTTGCTCATATGTGAGCATTGCCTAGTAGGGAAAACGACAAGGAAACCATTAAGAAAAAGTAAAATAGCTGAATTTCCTCTGCATTTAATCTATTATGACGTCTGTGGTTCAATGAATGTGAGAGGAAGGCATGTGGCTGTTTATTTCATCACTTTTGTAGATGATATACTCGATTCGGATATGTCTATTTGATTTCTCATAAATCTGAAGCAATAAGTTGTTTCAAAAGGTTTATGACCTTGGTAGAAAATCAATTAGACAAGAAAATAAAAGTATTAAGATCCGATCGAGGTTGAGAATATTTATCTGATGAGTTCAGAAAATTATGTGATGAAAAAGGAACGAAAGACAGCTTGTCTATTCCATATA
The DNA here is from genome assembly GCA_014182575.1 of Eucalyptus decipiens. Taxonomy (NCBI): domain Eukaryota; kingdom Viridiplantae; phylum Streptophyta; class Magnoliopsida; order Myrtales; family Myrtaceae; genus Eucalyptus; species Eucalyptus decipiens. Next base: position 23,294,591 of record CM024619.1, read on the forward strand.
CTCCTCAACAAAATGGTGTTGCGGAGAGAAGGAACGAACCCTACCGGAAATGGTTAGGTCCATGATGGTGCATGCTAACTTACCTATCACTTTTTGGAGTGATGCGTTGTTAATCGCTGCTTATATACTTAACCGGGTGCCTTCCAAATCAGTTACTTCCACTCCATATGAGTTATGGACAGGTAGAAAACCGGACTTAAGTTTTCTTAAGCCATGGGGTTGTGCTGCCTACACACATGAGTCCTCTCACAAGTTTGAGAAATTGGGTCCCAAAGGAAAGAAAAGTATTTTCATAAGATACTCGGAACACTCGAAAGGGTATGTGTTCATAGGTGAGCAGGAAAGTGGGAGTATAACTGAATTTGAATCACGGGATGTCACATTCTTAGAGGATGAATTTCCTAAGAAGGGCGAAATAGGGGAAGATTGTTCCCTATTTGAAACCTTGGATCAAGATAATGATCTTAGTGGAGTTCGTCCAAGTGGGAGTAATATGAGAAGTGATGAATTGAACTCAACTCATTCTCAATTGCAGCCACATGAGACGACATTATCACTACCTAATCCAAGTGGGAGCATGATGGGGAATGATGGGCAAAGTGTACAATCTCCCATACGGCGAACAAGTCGCCAAAGTATTTCCCGTCGATGTTTTGACATTGAAGGGGAAACTTTTATGGTTGCTCCACAAGATGAGGATGAGCCAAGAAATATCGATGAGGCTCTGAATTGCCCTAATAAGGAAAAATGGATTCAAGCGATGGAAGAGGAAATTGAGTCAATGAAATCAAACCAAGTCTAGGAACTGGTTGATCTTCCAAAAGGACGCAGAGCTATTGGGAACAAATGGGTTCTCAAAATAAAGCGAAAGGCTGACGGTTCGATAGAAAGGCATAAGGCTCGCCTTGTGGCGAAGGGGTATAATCAACAGGAAGGAATTGATTACGAAGATACATTTTCTCCTGTAGTGAGATTTACCTTGATTCGCATTATTCTGGCAATAGTGGCTAGTCTGGATCTTGAGTTACATCAAATGGATGTAAAGACTGCTTTCCTCAATGGAGAATTAGAGGAAGAAATATATATGGAACAACCTGCTGGTTTCATAGTGAAAGGCCAAGAAGAAAAGGTATGTCGACTTGTGAGGTCAATATATGGCCTTAAGCAGTCATTAAGACAATGATATATACGTTTTCATAATGCCATAATGGCATATGATTTTACAATGATTGATGAGGATCATTGTGTATATATCAAAAGATCCAATGATCAATTTGTGATCATATCATTATATGTTGATGATATACTAATTGCCGGAAGCAATATGGAGTTTGTTAAGACTGTGAAGAGTTGGTTGTCTTCCAACTTTGAGATGAAGGATATGGATGAAGTTGCATACATTCTTGGAGTTAAGATTTCAAGAGATCGTTCGAAGAGATCGTTGTCTCTTTCGCAAGAAACCTATATAAATAAGGTTCTTGAACGATTTCGTATGCAAGATTGTAAACCCATAGACACTCCTATTGCAAAGGGTGAAGGATTGAGCCATAGACTGTGTCCAAGGACTCCACAAGAGAAGGAACAAATGAAATATGTTCCTCATGCAAGTGCTGTTGGGAGCTTGATGTACGCTATAATGTGTACAAGACCCGACATATGTTTTGCAGTTGGAATTGTGAGTAGATACCAATCCAATCCAGGTCCAGCACATTGGAAAGCCGTCAAGAGAATACTGAGGTATCTAAAGGGAACTGCTGATTAGATGCTGAGTTATTAAGGAAAGGATCTGCAACTCTAAGGCTATTCTGATGTTGATTGGGGAGGAGATTTAAATGAAAGGAAATTTACCTTTGGGTTTGTTTTCTTACCGAATAATGGCACCATATGTTGGAGCAGTAAGAAATAAAAGTGTATAGCCTTGTCCACGATGTAAGTTGAGTCCGTGGCATTATCAGCAGTAGTATAAGAATGTGTTTGGCTTAAGAGATATTTTGGATCATTTAGGTGTTATTGGAAGTGCTGCAGATTTATTGTTGGTTAACTGTGATAGCCAAGCAACAAAAGTGTACACCAAATATTCAAAGTATCATGGCAAGACCAAACATATAGATACCAAATATAACTTTGTCAAGGATATGGTTGCACGAAAGGATATGAACTTGCAGTACATATCTACGCATAAAATGGTAGCATATCTTATGACAAAGCCAATACCTAGAGATGTGTTTTGTGGTCATGTAAAATCTCTAGGATTGCGTAGAGTGATGTACTGGATTGTAATTTCCCTGAGTTGTTCACATTTATGAAATTTTGATTTTCATCGATTAATGCCTATGAATCTTTATGTGATCTTTATGCATCTTAATGCTAAGTGTATTATTTTAAGTTGAGAAGTATGTCGGACAGATATAAGATTAGCCCACTCACACGGGTAATCGCCTCTGTTTACTGTGTGATAAATAGAGATGTGACTGTTTTTAAGCTTATTATCTATGTGATAATCGAGAGCTCAAGCTTAAAATACGAATGTTGCCTTAACTAAGTGTTAAGATGAGGACATAATTCTTACAATTTCCGAAAGTAAAATACCCCACATATTTTACTTTATCTGTCTAAGATGCCAGATGTGAGTTCTGATGAATTTAGTGAATGAGTAGATAGGTGAACTCAAGTTAGACATTGGGTATGTCTGAACTATTATCTGTACGGTATTGAAAGGTGTAGACATACGTTCCATGGGAAAGGAGTTAATATCGTAATACGTAATTCATACTACGTATGCATGAGACGACCAATAAGAGTGGCAAAAAGTTTGATATCAACTTTTATGACGTGTGAGACTCTTGAGGAAAAGAGTTCCTCAATTTTAGTCCCCTCATGACTCTTACTTATACTCAAGGTTTCTATTTAGTGTTTGCTATCTTAGGATGTTGCCAATGGTCATGAGTTGATTCGATCTAATGGGACATTTCTAGAAAAGCAAGCCGAACTGAAATTGAGAGTTTGAAGGAAAGAGGAAGATCGATTTTGGAGAATCACATTGTAGTTTTGTATTCACTAGTCGACCAATTATGATTGTCTTTGTGATAACTATAATTACGAATACAATATATATATATATATATATATATATATATATATCATTATTTAAAAGAAATCAAGAGAGATATAAATGTGATCGATCGATCTAGGTACTGCATACTAAATCTACTCGGAGTGTGACACCCATTATATGCTGCTATATATTCCTAACAGATGTATAGCAACAAGCTCTCAAAGTATGCTGGTCGCACGGATTATTCACCGGTATGAATGTTGAAAAGAGGTAAAGAGAATACTGTTCGGCCCACCATGTGTGAGTGGGAGATGAAGGCTTTATTAGAATTAGGCTTAAGGCCCGTTCACCCAAGTTGGGCCCAGAAAGCTCGGCCCACGGGAATAAGGCCCGTGGAAAGAGGGGGATATAAAAGGGAGGAGAGAGAGAGAGAGAAACACACCGTTTTGTTTCAAAAGGAATTCACGTACGTCTTCTCTCTCCCGCGCGCTCTCTCTCTCCCGTTTTCTTCAAAAGGCAAAACAGTAAAGCACATGAAAGGATTTTGCTTCCTTGGATTGAACAGGCCTTGTTTCTCTTCCTCCATTGGCGTCGGTGTTTAATCTGTGGCTAAAAGGTACGCTCGAATCCGTAGTGTGCTTTAGGATTGGTGATACGTGTTTGTTTTCTTGGGCTTCGCTTCCGCATTGATTTAGGGGTTCGATTTAGTGTCGAATCCGCTTTTTGAGGATCCGTTATTCCCAACAGTTAGTAATATGTGGTTCAAGTTAAATACATTTGATTGCCTTAGTGTGGACATGCAATTCAACTAATACAAAGTTCATCGACTTAAACACATGCATTTTCAATCTTTAGGGCAATGAACAAGGTTATATGAAAAAAGTTTACAAAAGGAAACAATTATAATGGGACGTGTTTCATCAACATCATAGTGCGGTGAGGCATACATATAAAATCATGATATGTAAAAGCTTTTGTTCCCTTTGCACCAACTTTTCAGCATAGAAAATGTATACAACATGATCAGGATGCATCACCGAGGGCCAGATAAAATAGAGGGTACCACAGAAATAGTAGCACCAAATTCAACATCTACTTGCCCAATCCTTACACTGTCATTCATGAAGGTGGGATATGAGAAGTTATAATTTAGGTCACTTGGGACTTCCACTACTCCTTCCAAGACTCTAATGATTGTCGACATAGAAGGCCTCTTTTTGAAATCAACTTGCAAGCACCATGCAGAGAGCCTCATCATGTCGATCACATGAGGCTAGTTTAGTTGCATATCTTCACTATTCTTATCAATTATATCTGACAGCCGTCCTCCTTCGTTCTTTCTCTTGAAAACTCCTAACAAGTGCATATCTTCTCATTTTGAGATTCCTTGAATACTTTCCTTCCACAAACCGTCTCTAGAATTACCACACCAAAGCTATAGACATCTACTTTCTCAGTAATTGATGTGTGTAGCCATTCCGGCACCAAATAGCCTGGAGCTCCCCTTATTGTGGTCAGAATTTGGCTTTGGTCCCTATCAATTAGCTTAGACAATCCAAAATCCGCAACCTTAGCATTAAAATTTTCATTTAAGAGTATATTTTGGGGCTTAATATCCATGTGGATGATCTTCCGTATACATTGTTCATGGAGATAACATAGACCCTTTGCTATGTCACTAATGATCTTCCTCATTTGTTGCCAATCAAGCATGAATGACTCGTCTGATTTCTGAAAGATCCATTTTATCTAGGGACCCTTTGGACATGTATTCATAGACAAGCAGTCTATGAATCTCGGGTCCTCCTTGTTGTTCTTCCTTGGTTGGTGTTGTTCTCTTTGTTTCCCCGGCCCTACATGGTTGTCTTGTCTTTGTTTTCGGCCGTCTTTGTTGGCCTGCTTGCTTTGACCGCTGTGCAGTGTTCTTTTGCATTAGGCGCCCTTTCACTCCTTTTGATGCTGTGTCTCTTTGAGTGAAAGTTTTGTGGTGCCTAATCTTCTGTAATTATTGGTTCAAAGCTCAATATATCATTACCTTTACCAAAAAAACAAAAAAAACTTCTCGGCACAAAATCCAACAAGTCGTATCAAGTTCACATGTTGGATATTGCCAACGGTCTCAACCTCGGCAATAAAAGATTTCTTAGTTTGGCTTAAAACTTTGAGGTGCTTCGCGGCGACTTTGGTGCCATTAGCTAGAGTCCCTTCATAAACAGAGCCAAATCCACCCTCACCAAGCCTCTTATTGAAATCCTCGGTGATGATTTTTAAGTCATCATAGTTGAATCTCTTAGGTGCTCCGAGTATTTGATCAAGATAGTCCTCTTCGGTCTCACCGATGCTTTTCTCCTCTCCGTCTTCATGAACACCTTTGTTTCTGAATAGGCATTTTTTGACGACACTAAGAAAGATGAAGACTAAGAAAGATCCAAGGCTGGAACCGATGATTAGTATCATAATGACATGTGCCATCTTACTGTTTATAGGAGAAACGTGAGGCTTATCTGTAATGGGATAATCAGGAGGTTCACTTGGAGGAATCTGAATGCCAGCCGAAGAATTCTGTACTTTGATAAAAACAGTACCTACATACGGACCTGACAGTTTTAAAATCGAAAATCCCCGAAATACTAGGAAGCATAGACCTGGAAGTCCAGTTGGTCCTTTCCTCGGGGATAAAAACAGCCGCTCGACACGAACAGTTATTTGCACAAGCCTCTCTGCAGCTCTCCTCATCCATAAGTCCAAGGCCCACGATGCCTCGGGAGATATCTCCCCCCTCATTGCTGGAGTAATTAGACTGGCCGTAGCGCAAAAAGCTTTGAAATCGCGAGGCTTCACAAGACAAAGGAACCACTTCGGCGCACCCGAATCTAGGATTTGAACCGTCTATTGGCTTGAAGTAGCGATCCGGACAGCTACAATTCCCATCTACACCACAAATCCCATAAGGCCCACAAGCCATTTGATAACCGCAGTTCCCTGATTGGTCTGTTAGAACATCATGTGTCGTACTCCACCCATTTTGATGCTGCTGATACGCCCTCAGTTGTCCATCAGATTCGAACTTCAAGTACTGCATACCCAAAGACGAATTAAAACCAGGAAACAAAGTACCATTTTTTCACGGAATTTACAAAAAATGCAATTTGTCCTTGGGTGAATTCTACATAATTAGAGTCACTGCTTGGGTTCGGAAAATTTATTCTCCTTGAATAATAAACGATTAGAGGGTCATGGTCCATCTGGGCAAATAAACCTTCAGTAATCAGAGAAAGCGAACATAAACCCAGTTCGCTCGTGCTTACCGCAGAATCACTAGGGATCAATGTCTGCCCCACCCTCAATTTCTGTCCAGGGAGTGGCGTGTCCTTAGGGTCATCGAAGGACTCCCACACCACAGCGTCGTTCTCATCGAACATCACCAGGTTTCCGGTGTCTGTCAAGTTGATGCCAGCAACAGACTTACCAGAAGTTTGAGTTGACCATCCCACAAAACCATCGTCGTCTTTCAATACCAAATCTCCTCCTTCTGTGAGCTCCAAAGTAGCCTGGTTTCCAACAGGACGGTCCCAATTAGCGGACCATACCAATCCGGGAGCCACGTTCGCATTTATAATAGAGCGCTGGTCGGTTTGAACTATGAAAATGGTGAAAACATAACTTTCTGCAAAAGCTTGGCTATAGAAGCCACAGGCGAATGACAATCCACTATGGCCCCGCAGAAGAACAGGGATCACGCTCACATTAGCACCCGCCAAATCGAACTGGATATAATTGAGATCAGAAGTGGTTGCAATCCAGGTGGTGTTAAGGCGTGCGGTTGGATAGATGTCAGCTTGGGCGCTTATCAAACTGAAAAAAAAATGTTAGGACATAAAGGCTGGAGGGTGGGAGCATAGTTGAAACTGAATAAAGGTGTTGGGACCAAAGAATCGAGAACGCGAGGCAGGAGGGGAATGAGAAGAGCCACAAGAAACTGTATTATAAATAGAAGGTGAAACAGCCATTGTTGTAAGCACCATTGGGAAGTCCATAAAGAAACTTATTTTCCTCACCAGTATGCGCTCAGCCTTGTATACCGAAGGCATCCATGCTCTGTTCGATTCCATTAAACCTAATTCCAAGCTACCTAGAAAGCCAAAGCGAGATTGAGGACTATAATTACTTCGAAACTAGAGCTAAGACAGTGCTAACATTGGTTTGTCCGAGCTCCGTCATCAATTAGGTGATCTTTGCCGTGGAATTAACGACTCGAAATGGACAACAAAAAGGCGCATTGTTCTGCAAATGATCTCGTATTTTCAGATAGAATCTAGGGACAGCCATCTTCATTGGATGTTACAAATTATTCTCTTGATGGAACGATCACCTGCGATAATACCTATTTGCTGTTGCTACCAAGCGAATTCTCATACTTTTTAGCTGCTAGAAATAGGATTGTTAGAGCACAGTTAGCATTCTTCCTAGACATAGCTACCGGGAGCAACAAACTGGAGACAAGGAATTTATGTTACATTCGATCTATTTGATCTATACTTGACATTTTAGTCGTTGATCTACTAATATGCAGTTTTATCTGTGACACCATTTGCAGTAGACATAGTACGCAATGTCTTGCAGGCGCATACAAGTCACCACATAGCCTATTCAATAGTTCGAAAGCAATTGGAATATATCCTGGAATTTTATATCGCAGGGAGTTCGTAGCTGGTATAAAATGCAAAGAAATGTTAATTACACAAAAGTTGAAGTTCCGTGTCATGATATTTGCACATGTTTGAACTAAACCTGAACGTCTTTTGAAAGAATTGTCGACATTGATATTTCAAAAGAGCTTAAAAGAATTGAACGTCTATTGAAAGAATTTTGGTGCTCTAGGGTAGATTTGTATAACGTTGACATCCAGCCCTATATTTAATTGACACATGTCCCACTATTCTCCTTTCTTTCCTAAAAGAAATTAAAAAAAAAAAAAAGGGAAGTCAAAGAGACAGAACACAAATAGATGAGACGAGCATAGTTATGAGACGAGTTTTAATTTTTGGCTATAACTGTTATGGGATGAGTTACTCTAACTAGAATAGTATAAATCATCCAAACAAAAATTAGAAAGAACAAATCTATTTAAATCAAAAGAGGGAATGCACATTTCTAGTAAATGAGACTATAACAACTTCTTTCGAATTTTTAAAAAGTTGGTTGTATGATAAATAAAAACAATGAAATTGGAAGAAAATTGAAATAAATAGTAAACAGACATAGTACAGTGACTGCGCTTAGATATGATTATATAAAGAGCTTCCCTTCTATTTCTGTGATGGACAAGTACACGATCAAATTGTACAAGAATTTCCCTTCTATTATTGAACTAATGATTAACCAGCAGTTGTATATTAACATGCTTCTTGAATTTAATTCTCCATTTGATGGACGGAGTTGATGATTCTTTAAAAATAAACAATGGATTTGTTCTTAACTCTACGAGTGGAATTTTTTTTTTTTTTTTTTTTGGGATCAAAAGTCTATGAGTGGAAGTAAATAGTGTGTCACACTCAGAATCCCTGAACGCATGAACGTCCCACAACAATGGATAAATTGCAACGATCTAAGACTCATTGTCGATCCTTTTTTTTTTTTTTTTTTATCTTTCAATTAAACGCAAGTGGAAGCATTTAATACACCAACCAACACCTAACGGAACATAAATGTAGAGATAGTAAAATAGCACAACAGTAACATTTCCAAAACACTACTTTGTGTTGTAAAATATTGTGTTGCGAATATATAATAGAGAAGAGATTGAGAAGAGAAAGCAAGTGAACACTAGAGATAGTAGAGAAAACTAGATATTTCACTGTATTGTGACTGTTGTTCTGATAGTTGTTATTGTACATCAAAACTAAACTCCTATTTATAGGAGAACAAGAATGTACTTATCATTAATATCAATGTATCGAATGATACATGTACTGGATAAGAGAGATGAACGTTCATTATATAGGGAGATGTACTTAGAAAGTATAATACAAATGTACCATAATAAGTACATTATATAAAATGAATATAATGAATATTCATTCATGTATTATATTCATTAATGTATTTTATAACACTCCCCCTTGAATCTTCATCATATTCTTTATGAATGTGCATCGAATGATACTGCCTCATTAAAAAACCTTAAACCGGAAAAACTCAGTGGGATAAAAACTAGACAAAATGGAAAAAGAGTGCATAGCACAAATGTTATGATCTCTCCCTTTTATGGATGCATTAATTGCCTCATTAAAAACTTTAAGCCGGAAAAACCCTATGGGAAAAAACCGGACATAAAGAAAAAAGAAAAGAAAAGAGTGCAATGCATATATAGCCACTCCTGGGACTAATCATTATTGCATTTTGTGAACTCGCCGCATATCAATACCGCAATGTATAGTTCATAATATCTCCCCTCAATTGAGCCATGTAGCCACTTTGTTGGGGCTAATCAATCTTGCATCTTGTGAACTCACCGCATACCAATGCCATATACTAATTTCTCAAAACTTGATGTTGGCAATGATTTGATAAAAAGATCTGCAAGATTATTTATGGATCGAAGCTGTTTAACATCAATTTGTCGACTTTCTTGAAATTCATTAGTATAGAAAAATTTCAGCGAGATATGCTTGGTCCTATCACCTTTGATATATCTTCCCATGACTTGTGCAACACAAGCAGCATTATTTTCATAAATTATAGTTGGAGAATTTGTAATCAATATTAAGTAACAAGAATTATGAATATGTGTTATAATGGATCTTAACCAAACACACTCTCTTCCAACTTCATATAAAGCAATAATCTTAGAGTGGTTAGAAGATGTAGCTACTAGCGATTGCTTCGTAGAACGCCAAGAAATAGCAGTGCCGTTATAACAAAATAAATATCCGGTTTGAGAGCGAGCTTTATGTGGATCGGATCTATATCCAGCATCAACATATTCAACTAAACTAGAGTTAGTGGAATTCTTGGAATAATATAATCCAAAATCTATTGTTCCTCGAAGATAACGGAAAATATGTTTAACTCCATTCCAATGTCTCCAAATTGGCTCAGAATTAAAACGTGCCAATAAATTTACCACAAAAGCGATATTTGGTCTCCTACATTGTGCCAAGTACATCAAAACCCCAATTGCATTGAGATATGATACTTTAGGACCAAGTATCAAGATTCTTTAGGATGAAATGAGTCTTTTTGGGGATCTAGAGACCTGACAACCATAGGGGTGCTTAATGGGTGAGCTCTGTCCATGTTGAAATGTTTAAGCAATCTTTCAACGTATGCTGATTGATGGACGATTATTCTATTTGCTTTATGCTCAAGCTTTAAACCAAGACAAAGTTTAGTTTTACCCAAATCTTTAACTTCAAACTCCCTTTTCAAATATTCAGCAGTTTCAGCTAACTATTCTAGAGTTCTAATTAAATTTATATCGTCGACATAAACTGCTATAATAGCAAATCCGATTTTTGATTTCTTAATAAACACGTATGGGCAGATAGGATCATTCTTGTACCTTTCCTAAATTAGCTACTCACTTAGGCGTCGATACCTCATGCGATCGGATTGCTTTAACCCGTACAATGATCTTTGCAATTTTATTGAGAATAAATTACGGGGAGTGCATGCTTTAGGCATTTTGAATCCCTCAAGAATTTTCATATAAATATCATAGTCTAATGAGCCATATATATATGCCATCACAACGTCCATAAGACGCATTTCCAATCTTTCAAAGATTGCTAGACTAATGAGAAAACGAAATGTAATCATATCAATCACATGTGAATATATTTCATTATAATCAATCCCAGGTCTTTGGAGAATCCTTGGGCAACGAGTCGGGCTTTATACCGACAACCTCATTTTTATCATTTCGTTTTCGGATAAATACCCATTTATATCCAACGGGCTTTACATTATCGGGGATACGAGTTACAAGTCCAAAAACCTCTCGTTTAGTTAGGGAAGCTAATTCAGCCTTAATTGCTTCCTCCCACTTAGGCCAATCTTACCTTTGACGACATTCAATAATAGATTGCAGCTCACAATCATTATCTATAATTTTATGAGCAATTGAGAATGCAAAAGTATCATCAATGATGATTTCATTTCGATGACAAATTTCATTGCAATATGTAATGGAATTCTCGGTATTCCCGGGGCTAGTGTTCCTTTCATGGGTTTGAGCCTCTTCAGGGGCAATAAGCTCTTTGGGAGCAAGCACAACGCCAAGCTCTTCTGGAGCGGATTCCTAATTCTTTCCCCCTCATTTTTAAGGAGCAGTATCTTTTGATTCTATCGGTCTACCACACTTCAAGTGCGGGGGATTTTGATCCATTTTAGCCTGTCCTTCGGGAATAGCTATCATAGTTGAAGCATTTGCAGTTGGAAGATGATAATAATGCAAATAAATGTGCAAATGTGACATTGCGCGTAGATAATAGGCAAATATTGGACCATCTATATGATGCGTCCACTAATACCATAAAATATTGAAATGGTCCACTTGGTGGTTGTATTGGTCCACAAATATCACATTGAATTCTTTGCAAGAATAAATGAGATTCAAAATTAACATTTGTTATAGAAGGTTTGATAATGAGCTTTCCTTGTAAGCAAGTCTCATAATTATAATCTTTGGACAATAATACCTTTATATCCTTTAAAGGGTGCCATTTTGTATTTTGAATTATCCTACGCATCATTGAAGCGCCGGGATGACCAAGGCGATCATGCCGTAGTCCAAAGCGATCATAGCTTACCAATCTCCGGGATGTGGTAGCGTAGGTTTCAACAGCTTTAATCATGACACAATACAAACTCATAGAAAAAGTTTCTATCTTCTCATGGATGGTCTTCAGGCCCATCTTATAAGAGGAAATGCCAATATATTACTTATCTTGTTCATAAACAGTCTTAATATGATACCCATTATGGCGTACATATTTGAAACTGAGTAAATTTCTTTTGGATCTAATGCTTAGAAATGCATTCTCAATATGCAGGATGGTGTCATTTGGCAAAATAATGTGGCATTCCCAAAACCATCAATAATCGGAACAGGACTTGATATAGTATGGATTTGTGCCTTACGCAATGTCATACTCAAGAAAAAGTGTCTACTACAAAATATAGTATGTGTTGTTGCACTATCAAACAAACAAACATCTTCATTTTTCTTGGTATTTTTCATTTGCATTTATATTGACAACTTCATGTGTCAAGTATCATAAAAGTTGCATATTAGTTATATAGTCAAATAAAATTTTAAAAATAAATATTATATAAGGTTTATAAGCATTTCATAAATAACAATAAAAAGTAATACATTTAAAGCGAAACAACATAAAATTCGAAGTTCAAATTATCATTCACCAATCTGATTCATCAAAGTAATTAGAGATCCTCAAAGAAATCAGAGACATCCAATGATGCATTTGCTACTTCAGGAGTAAGAGGAGTCCCACCAACGGAGATATTATTTGCCTCAACAGTAGTTTTGGCAATAGGATTAATTTCAATGGCATGAGATTCACCACGCTTGCCCGTATTCTTTAAAAATGCCTGGTATAGGTCAACAAAATGTTTTGGCGTACAACAGGTACGTGACCAGTGCCCAGTCATGCCATAGCGATGACAAACACTTTCATTAATCACCTTCTTTAGCTTCTTTTCTTTGCCATGATTCAAGCCAAAGTTTGATTTCCTAGGGCGGTTAAATTTCTTGCCATCCCTTCTAGGATTATGTTCTTGCCTGCGCTTATAGCCCTTAAAATGGCCAATATTTTTCTCAAAGTTAGCATGTGCTTCAGGCAATGCTTTTGAGCCAGCAGATCTAAGATCATGATTTTTGAGCAGCAATTCATTAGTTTGCTCGGCAGTAAGAAGCACAAAAATTAATACGAGTATGTGGTAAACCGATGTTGCCGGTATTCTTTGTTGTAATACAATATTTGAAGCATGGAAGGTGGAGAAAGTTTTCTCTAACAATTCCACATCACCGAGTTTGATACTTGCATAACTCAAGCCGAGAAACGATATCAAATAAAGCAGAATTATAGTCAAACACTGATTTAAAATCTTGCAGTATGAGATTTTGCCAATCATATTGTGCTTGAGGGAGGATAACAGTTTTGGTATGATCATACCTATCCTTCAACCTCCTCCACAAGATATGAGGATCTCGAACGAATAGATATTGAGTCTGCAGGCTCTCATATAAATGACGGCAAATAAAAATCAGTGCATTTGCTTTATCCTTTTCATTTGAGGTTCCATCCTCTGTAATTATATTAGCAAGACCTTGCCCTTGGATGTGCATTTCCATGTCAATGCACCAGGATAGATAATTCTTTCCACTCACTTCGAAGATGTGGAATTTGGGCTTTTCAATATTTGCCATAATCCCTATAAAAATAAATCCTTAAATTAATTAAAATGATTTCCAAATATCCACCGCTACTTCAGGAGCAGAAGGATACTTTTAGATTTGAAATTTGGCTTTGGGCCAAAAAATGTAGAATTGATAGAAGAAGATGAAGTATAAGTTGATCAATAAAAATAATACCCACCTTGCAAAACTTACTTACTCAGTCGGTAGATCTTCGTGCTTACAAAAGTTATTGAGTATTCTCGTGCTGATAACGTGTTATAAAATATTGTGTTGCGAATATATAATAGAGAAGAGACTGAGAAGAGAAAGCAAGTGAACACTAGAGATAGTAGAGAAAGCTAGATATTTCACTATATTGTGATTGTTGTTATGATAGTTGTTATTGTACATCAAAACTAAACTCATATTATAGGAGAACAAGAATGTACTTATCATTAACATCAATGTATCAAATGATACATGTACTGGATAAGGGAGATAAACGTTCATTGTATAGGGAGATGTACTTAGAAAGTATGATACAAATGTACCATAATAAGTACATTAAATAAAATGAATATAATGAATATTCATTCATGTATTTCATAACACTTTGCTTTATATATTTATTAACCCGAATCAATATTTCCAGTGGACAGTGCTCCATTTTAGCCTCAAAACAGCTCATTCGTTATTTTAGAAGGCTATGTGTAGGATTTTTCGGCCCATCCTGATCAATGCTCAAATTTACATTGACGATATCCTTCTTTGCAGCTTAGATGAGGACTCTCATTATAAATTATTAGCCCAATTTGCAGATTTAGTACGAAAGAGGGCATCATGTTATCCTAGAATAAGATGATCATTGCCTAGAGAAAAAATTGAATTTCTTGGGATGCATCTCAAGGATGGAACTTATTATCTAGGTTCTCATAATACTGAGGAATTGCAAAAATTTCTAGATGAAAATCTCTCTCATAAGCGGGTTCAGCAATTTTTGAGGATTGTAAATTATCTTTGGGACTTTGTTCTAAAGATTACAAAGTTTGTAAGTCCATTACAACAAATGCTAAAAAAAGATACTCCTCCATGGGGACCACAACAAGTTAAGTTTGTACATAGACTTGAAGAGATTTTACAGCATCTTCCTTCATTACAAATCCCTTCTAAAGGAAAAAGAGTGTCGCAAACAAATGCCAATGATGAATATTGGGTTGTTGTTGTTGTTGTTGGTTTTTTTTTTTTTTTTTTAAGAAATCGATGGAAAACAACGAGTTTATGGATACAAGAGTGGAAAATTCAAATAGGTAGAAATGCACTACCTCTCTACGTTTAAGGAAATCTTGGTGCTAAAATATGACATCAAGAAATGTGAATTCCATCTTATTGGACATCATTTTCTTGTGAAAAATGGATATGTCATCATTCTCTCAAATATTGAAGTTCAAGTAGAAGCAAATTCCGCATTCCCAACTTTTCAAATGGGCGGAATGGTTTTCAAAGTATTCCTTTAAGACCAAATATATTGCGGGGAAAAAGAATGTACTTACTAATTTTCTGTCTAGATCAAAAGAATTTATAACTACTACATCTATAAATATGTATGTAGTAAGAAATCCAAAAGTGGTTTCAAGGCCCAAGAAATTAAGCCTAAATGGCCTTCATATTCATAACCACCAAAAATCCCTGGGTTTATCCAAGATTATGTCCTTGTTGAAAATCTTGGAAGACTTATGTGGCAATATCACTTCCATATCTTTAGTGAATACGGTGGTCTTTTCCTCGAGCCAAATGGATTACACCCGAAATATCCATTTATTCATCCTCTCACTTTCTTCCGAGGAGAAGAATTTCCAGAAAAACTCAAGTGGTTTTATTAGTATTTATTTAATTTTTATACCATTGCCATTGAGTTTCCAATAGCCAAGATGCCCCTTATAATTGGTAGAATCATTGAAGGATAAACCAAGTATAAATGTTTTAGGGAAATGCTTAGTTGGTTTAAACCATTAGGTGCATGGAAAAATATTTTGAAGCCCAACTCAAAGAATGCAGGCTTGACCCAAAACTCTACACAATCATTTTATTTTATAGGTCATGACTATTTGTTCGACCTAATGAAGATATATGTAAAACTCCAACAGATGTTGGAGTATCCACATATAAGCTCCAACCTGCTTCAAATGAGATTTTTGCAACACTCCCTTATAGAATCTCAGCTTATTCTCGATAGTATCGGGAATTGCAAAGGATACTGTGCCAACATAATTAGATCATTCCACAAAGACATGGCCAACAGAAGATGTCTTTGTTTCTTGGGATCACTCTGATGACTATAGCATAACTCGTCTAGTGATTGATGCTTGCTTGAAGAGATATTACACAATGGATGTATCGACACTTCGAGTCATCAACAAATTCACTAGATTCAGCTTCATCATCACAAGATCCATGGGGAGGTCTACTATCACAAGATCCTTTTGATTATGGTGAACTACAACTTATACTCAATTTAGGTCTTGACAAAAAAGATCCATCACTCCAGCTTGGGTATCTACCCCAACCCAGTATTCTAGCATATCTTGTCGATGCTTCAACAGGTTCCTCACCAATCATTCCAGAGACAAAGGCTGACTGAAACAATTGAAGAAGTAGAATAGCTCCTTGAGACACCTAGGCAACAATATCCAAAAAAAGGTATTCCCAATCCTCCTGACATCTCGTTTAGCTCATACTAGTCGGATGATTCAAACACATAAAATCTCAAAGCTTTGGAAATTGAAAAAATGCTCAAGGAATATCGAAGACAGAATTATGGAGAAGACTCAAATGCCTCGGACGACAATACTGAAGAGCCTATTCATAGGCATAATAAGTAAAGCAAGACTTTGCCAAAAGATTATTCAGGATAAAACAAGAAAAGTAGAAGACCCATGTGAAGAAGATGAAAAATTTGACCATAGCTAGTGCACTATTCATATACTATTTAGCACTGTTTATGTACTGTTTGGCACTGTTTGATACTGTGGCATAGTACTATATTACTGTAGCAAAGGCGGAAAAAGCGGGATAACGTGTGCAAAAGTCAGTTTGTCGATAGAAAACTTGTCAAGTGCAAATAATTGACCTTTATCAGCCAAGCGAAGTTTATAATCTTCTAGTATGTTGTTTTATGCCTATATAAGGCAAGGTTTGTAAGCGTTAAGGGGCAGAAGAGAATGTACCCTCTCTAGAAATAAAATCATGTGGTTTGCTATGAATATCTAAAACGTCTCCTCTTTCTAAGCTTAAGGAGATCTTCTACTTTACCAATAAAGAATTGGTGGATAACCCGGATCTAATGATGAAAATCTGTTTGGATCAAAAATTTCATTTGATCTTGGTCAGAAATAGATCTCCACCAATCTTTTAAGCTTCTCGTGAATTTGCTTATGAACTCGGTCAATATGTCATAACGATGTTCAACAAAAAGTGCTTTAGTGTTGAGCCAAGCATGGATTCTTACAGTCTATCTAGCCATTTGGAGCATGGAATGTCATCAAGTGTGAAGTAGTATTTTGAAGTTGAAGAATTATGTCCAAGATTTGAATTACAAAGATGTGCTACTTCTGGCTTGGATGAATTTGATTCCATCTCTACTTCGGGAGGATCAACCATAAAGATAGCAGGTGTACGGGATTTTTGTGTTTGTGGCTAAGAGGTTGAAGTAGTTTCAGAGAAAAGGGAATTCGATTCTAAGGCTGATTCAAAGGTACTTTGTTTGGTAGAATCAAACAAGGCAATAGTCGGTATACTTTGTCTACCTTGATCTCGGAGGAAAGCCTCAAGTGGATTCGAGACCATATGAGCAAAGGGAGGTTCTGGAAAAGGTTCAGGGCTAGCTTCTTTTCTTCACTAATCTTTCTTTGCTTTTACATTTCTTTAATATGATTTCGAAGGGTAACAATATCCCTTTGATCTTGCCTTGGAGATTTGTCAATAATTGAAGCAATTGATGTAGCCCTAGAAGGGTCACATATTTTGGAATCGTTTGCCAAGGCTAGGAAAATGAATCTAGAGGAGGAATAAATTTTCCATCCTATCGGAGCTTGATTTGTCTTCTCAATTTTTCCATTTCGGACGTTTGATCTTCCAAATAATGATGAGAGATAGATCTTCCGGATTCCATCTATTGAAGTCTTTTTTGGAATGTCTCAAGCAATTGATTCATGACCAAAGCCATTTGATCAACCTTTTGATCGACATGATCAAGATGAGCTCAGACAGTTGAAAGCTTGGCATCAATTTTCTTAAGAACATTATTTTGAGCCAAGACATTTTCCGATCGCCAATTCAAAACAGCTTTAGCAGCTATAACTTTCTTTTGCTTTCTATGGTCGTCAATATTCGGAGGATTCGGGATCCTTGGGATATGACAGAATTGATTATGGACATCTATAAATTCTTCTAATGCCAAGAATGGGGCATTGGAATTTGAAGACTGAAACATATAGACAGATGGAAGGACAAGTGATAGTTCTTGTTTTGGGGAAAATGAAGACTGAGGTGTTTTGGGTATTTCAAGTGGAAAGAAATTTTTTTTTAACTCATTTGTAGATGGGTTTATAGAAGGGTGAGATAATTGGCTTTTGGGGCGAGGGTTTCTTTTTAGGTGGCAACTGAGGAGGTGGACGAGGTTTGCATAATTAAGGGATATTTGGAGGAAGGTGTGGTCGAGGTGGTCCATGTGGGACCATGAATTGATATTTTCTTCCATCTTCACCAAGAGGTCCAACAGTAGGGTCTATGTCAAGATACCTTTGATAAAGTTTATCTTTTGACCGCTTCTCTTTTTTCTAGATGACCTATCATCTTCTTCATCATCTAGAAGATTTGTACAAAGAGAACAATGACAATCTAGATCCCAGAAACAATGTCCTATATGGGAATCTTTATAATAATGAATAGGTCATCCCCCTTAGTCAAAAGATTCAATCATGGATTTTGGATCTAGATGACCTTCGTCATCAGGGACACAAGTTGCAGAAGGTTGCATCATAAAAATAGTAGGAAAAATAAAAGATGTGGACTCTTCTTTTTCCTTACTAAATTTGATAACAACCGTGTCATCTTTCTTCTTAGTGAACTAAGACTTCGTGGATTGGATGGGTGTAGAGTGCTAGTGGATTTTTTCATAGTTAGTAACCCACGAGTCTAGGAGTAACTTGACTAATTGATCTCAAGGGAGAACGTGGATACATGAGGTTTGGTCATTATCCACTGAGATGAATAGGGCATATTCAGAACTAGGGAACTAGGATAGTTGTCTAGGTCTCACAACCTTAGTCAACCCTTGCCCAAAGTTGCACATCCTCGCAAACCCTCATGAAACCTAAGCAGGGCAGCCTAAAGTCGTGAGACCTAGGCAACGGTTGCCGAGGTTGTGCGACCTTAGGTGGCCCTCGCCTAGGTCACGCGACCTTAGCTGATAGTCATTGGTGCCAAATTTGGCTCGCTAGCAATCGTAACCCTTCGCTAGAGCCGGTGAAAGGTTTATGTTTTTTAATATAAAAAAATATAAAAACTATAGCAAAAATCTCTTGCCAAACCCAAATCCATTTGCAAAAGTTTTTACCAAATGCATTTTACATTCCTCTAAAGCATTTGCATTACAACCAAAGTCCATTTGTAAAGTTGATCCAACCTCACCCTTAGGCGATCATCAAGATTATATTCTTATTTGAAACTGGCATTGGCCACTTCATACCCTTATTTAAAACAATCATGGTCACTTTATGTGCTTATTTGAAATATTATTCACTTTAGATACATTTAAATTTTTTTCAAGTATGTGTCGAAGGAAACTAATCTTATCATTGAACTAGTAAAATTGAATGTCGAGTTCTGTCAAAAAATTAATTCTCAGCTCTTCAGCTAAATGCCAAACCCCCAAACAAAATAATTTGTTTCTTTTTTAGGTCGAAAAAATATTTTTGTTGATAAAACAAGAATTGATCTGTTTCAAGTGGAATGAATCGTGAAACTTTGGGGACAATTTGTCACATCCCGAAAATTTGGGGGCAAAATGTAATTCGCCGGAACTCACACAGGGACGTCCCTCCTTCTTCCTTCTCAAAGCTGAGCCCACCGCCACCAGCCCCGCCATCGTCGCGGCAATCAACGACGGGAGCAGCCACCATCTCCCGCCGCCGCCGCCGCCTGGCGCCGAGCACTGCCTGAGGTGAGCCCCCCGATCTTCGTCTGCATAGCCCTCCACCGCCCGGCCGTAACTGTCACAGCATTCATCTCACCTCAAGATCTCCGCACACTCGGCCACAGCACCGTCGCGCTCAGGCGACCCGTCCGCCGTCGCGAGGACGAACCGCACATTGTGCTCTCTCTCATCGCATTCGCGCGCGTGCGTGTTTTTTCCCCAGTCATGCAGGACGCGATGGCCGAGTCGCCGTCTGAGGCCTTCAAGCTCGATCAGCGAGTTCACTCGGCCGGCGATTCCCGCCGGGTCGGAACGGTCAAGTACGTCGGGCCAGTGGAGGGCCACGGCGGGATATGGGTGGGGGTGGATTGGGACAATGGCGAGGGCAAGCACGACGGCTCCATCAACGGGGTCCGCTATTTCCGGGCCAAGACCGAGCGGTCCGGGTCGTTCGTTCGGATCCAGAGCTTGAGCGGCGGCATTTCCTTGCTGGAGGGCCTCTACGTCAGATACCGCGGCGAGTCCACTAAGGAAGAGGAGGGTATGCGAGCTCTTCTCTTGTGCTGTCTCTCCTGGTCATCGGAAAATGAATGTGTCGAAACTCTGATTGTGCATGCACACATTTCCGTCGCTCTCATCGTAGAGCTCGATCGGCAATGAGAAGAGTGGTTAGAGATTATGCATTTGTTTTCCTCTGAGAATGGTACTTTAGTAGAAAAAAGTTTTCTGGGGGATTTGAGCTTGGTTTCAACTTTTGATTCGATATAGTAAGTAATTCATTTACTCGTTTCCTAATTCTTACATGGGAGCTAGGGGCTACTATCGAGATTCCGATCCCAATTATGTGAATCTTGATTTGTAAAACAGAGTAGGATGCCTCTAATAAGTTGCAAGTTGCCTTAGGTAATAAGTGGGCAAA
This sequence comes from Eucalyptus decipiens, assembly GCA_014182575.1. Lineage (NCBI taxonomy): Eukaryota > Viridiplantae > Streptophyta > Magnoliopsida > Myrtales > Myrtaceae > Eucalyptus > Eucalyptus decipiens. The sequence continues at coordinate 23,315,181 of CM024619.1, forward strand.
TTTGTTTGCATGATAAGGTGCTCTCGAAACAATTTCGTGTGATCATAGTGCTGACCAAAATGAGTTTTCGCCTCCTGGAGATGTCATGCGGTAATTTCTAATGAGCATTGGTTTTCTAATGACAGATATTGAGTCTTATTCATGAGGCTTGGTTAAGAGATGGCACTTTGGGAATTCTTGCGTGAACTAAGTTTGTTGAATCCCTATCTTCGATTTGTTGCAGTAGCGTGAATTCTTAATAAAAGATGAATTTGACTGTGCCCTATGAAGTTTTAGTGATGATTAGGCTGATAAGGCAGTGCACTTAAATGGCTTCACTATGGTTTTATTTAAGCAGACTGAGTGGGACTTTACTGATTTTCACAGGAGTAGGAGATTTGTTAAATAGTCTCGGTGCTTATATTTAGAGCTGCCACCACTGTAAAGGACTAACCGCTTATTGATCTGTTTTGGAGGAAGTTTTGGTGGTGGGGGGAGAGGGTGTTTCGTTGACATTCTGCAGGCAGACACATGATGGATGCGTATTGTCAATGTCTCCACCCATATAATCTTAGTGTGTGAGTTCAATTTGGTCACTAGAGGTAATGAATCAAAAAGTCTGTTGATTGGAATCATTTTATCCAGTCCCTATATGTTTAATTTATTCCCGACCTGGCCTTCCCTAGACATGGTTAAGTGACATAAACCGTTTAGGCCCTGAATTGAATTGGATTTGCTTCATGGACATTCATTTGAACTCTGATTTTCCATTATTTTCTTGTGCATTGCAGACGACATGTATGTCCTCTCAACAAGTAACAAGCGTGTATTCATTGAGCTTCTTGGTATGGATAAGATACAGGACAAATTAAGCCGGTTTGAGGAGTTGAAAGCTGCATCACTACCATACTTAGGCATTAGCTCTTTGGGTGAACCATGCAAAATCAGTGCCACTATACCAAGTAAGGTTATTTTTCTCTTTTCTCATGATGCAATTTGTTTCCTGCATCTGTTTCCTTACCTATTGAACATTCTCTATTTTTGGTACCTTATCTGTTTTCAGTATTTTAGAACAATTTTGTCTCTGCAAAGCCTATTTAGAAGTCAATTTATGCTGCAACTTATCGTACCTGCCATTTTATAAGTCCTGGGATTATATTTTGGCTGCTGTTATGTCGGGTGATGCTGCTTCGCTTATCTGTACAAAGGATTTTTGATCTTTTGTTTTGCATCATTGTTTTGTGGGAAGAATCATCAAGAATTTTGGTCAGCACTGTAGGTTGTATCAAGAGGTCTGTTGCAACTTCCTAGTGTTAACTTTAATTTGTAACTTCAGGGGTTGATAGCTTTAATTGGGCAATGTCCTACATGTCATGAGTTCTATTTCTTTTCTTTTCTTCTTTTTAATTTTCTTAAAAGAACTAAGAATTTGATTGTCAAATTGATTAACAGAGTTCAACAAATCAATTTGATGTGATCCTTGGGGTTTTTAGTCTCTTTGAATTATTTTAATAAAAACAGAAGGAGAAACTCTTAGCTGGCTGTAAAAAATCACGGAGACCTTTTTGAACTCTAATAACAAGTTGGCCCTATGAAATGTTTACAATTTGAAGAGTTGCTATTATTAAAAAATTAGTTAATGCTATTATTAAAAAATTAGTTAAATACTTGGCTGATATTATGGTAAATTTAGAGGGAGAAAACAGCCACTGAATTATTACATAGGAAGTAGAGTGCACAGTTGTAGTTGTGAGTGTGTGAAAGAGAGAGAGAGAGAGAGAGAGAGGGGGGGGTGAAAATGAGTGTAGGTAGCCAGTCTAATATGATTAAAAATAATAAAGGATTGCCCATGGACTCTTTTTTTTTCAATAATGAGCTTCATTCTTCTACATTTCTTCTTTGGAGTGTTATTGGATTTAATCTAAGGCATTGGAGGAGCAAGTGAGGGTGCTAGGGCCCCTGCTTGCCCCCCCTTTGCATCCATCTCTGTGTACAAATATCTTGTAAAATACTTCTTTAAGGGCATAGTAAAGTGAAATCAAAAGGCTACCTGGAGTTGCCCTTCATTTACAAAACTAGATGCAAGATAAGAAGTATCAAATCAAACAAAGAAATGATTTGACACAGTGATCTTTGTGTGAACCAAAAACGTGGCAACTGTGTCCATCTGGTTTTTCACAAAATCACTATTGGACTTTCTATTGTCTAAAGCCCTAGGTTGTATCTTCCTTCATCAAAAAGTTACTGAAGGGATTGTTGAAGGCATTTGGTTCTTGTCCTTATCTTCTCCAAAATGCAGACCTTTGCATGACCAAAACAAAACGGAATAGTTGCTTCTATATAATTCAAAAATGAAATCATCCCTCCCAGATGCAAGTGCTGAAGTAAGCTAAAAGAATTTAACAGGAAATTCTCCTTTTGGTGATCATATCCAACAAACCTGTCATTCTGTTGCCCCAACTTGTGAAACCTATGTAAAATTTCAAAGAAACTCAGGAATGTTCATCTCCTAGTCATGACTCATGAGCAATCTTTGGACAAAAACATCCTCTCCTCCAGATAAGAAAGATTTTGGAACACCCCAATCCTACATTAAATGGAAGACAGATTGAGTCTTGGTACTTTAAGTAGAGACCTACTCTCAAAATGGTCACCACCTAAGATTCGTTTTGCAGACTTGATTCACTTAGATTGATTGCCAAGTCGTTAGAAATGCATTGTTGTGTTGCGGCAGCCGAAAGTGTGGTAACTAAGAGTCACATAGGATAAAGTGGTAGTCACATTCTTATTTTGCATAAGTTTTAATCTTGTAGGCATTTACCCTTTCTTAACCAAATAGACTTGTCAATGCTTCTATATTTGGTGAAATGACATTAGACTTGTGCTGCTTATATTGCAGATTTGAAGGAGCTAGATTTGACAGGAAATTTGCTTTCTGATTGGAAGGTGCTCTTGCTAATCCCATTTTGAATGACCTTTCATTCTCATTAAGGTTGCAAATTATATGTTCCTGTATTTGCTTAACTGGACATTTTAAAGCAAGTTTTTGTTTGCCTCTTTCTACATATGCAAATGAAGAACTGTTCTAGTACATGTGGAAAAATATGGATGCAAAGGCTAAAAACCAGACTATTAGAACAAAAACTGTGAAGAAGTAAGATTAGCGCATGAAGCCCTAAAAAATTTAAAGCAACTAAAAACTAGAAAGTGGAGACTTGGATCCTCAAAATGTTCCTCTTCTAAATTCTTTTGACATGCTCCAGGAGAAGCAAAGTGACATTGCTCCCTGATTTTTGGGATGATGTAACCCAACGGAGAAACTTGTGTGCTGAAAAATTTGAAGAGGGGTGCTTTGCATAATTCACCGTAAACAGTATGAGCTGTTCCACAGTACCACACTAGCAGAAATTATGATCTTGCCCTGACTCTACAAGAGTAACACCTGTTGATAAAATGTTTTGGCCAATTTCTTTTTTTTTTTTTTTTTTTTTTTATCTTTTGTATTTTCTTTATTTGGGGTGGAATTGGATGCAACTTTGTGGATGGGTAAGGAAAATGGCTAGAGACAGTGATCATTGGTTGCCTCCCAATTTGGTTAAAGAACATGTAAACCAGGTGTTGGTATAGTCACTAGGGCCCGCATAATAACCATGTATTAACCATTCTATTTCTATATTTCTTTATTTTTCTGATCCCGGGAGTAGGTTTGGAATAGAAATTTGTGGTAAGGCAATTTTATTTTTATATTTTTTGAACAAATTATTACTTCAGAAATAGGTTTGGAATAGAAATGAGACATAATAATTTTATACTTTTCTATTTCTGGAACAAAAGTGAGAAATAAAATCCCTTCTCATTGCTCACTCTCGCTCCTAGCTAGTTGCCCACCCATCACTGCCCGCCATTGCTTGCCCATCACTTGAGAAGAAGAAATTTTATGTTGTTATCAAACGAATTTCTATTTTGAGAATAGAAATTTTTTGTTATTATTAAATGCGTTTTTTTGCTCATAAACTCACCTTGGGAGTAGACATAGAAAAATCTATTTCTGGCCAAAAATTGATTTCTGGAACATAATGGCTTTTATTCATGCCTTACTTATCTGAGTGGTGAACATTCTTTGGGCAGCTGGTAATACCAGTGTCCACTTAATTCAGGTGGAAAAAATAAATAAATAAATAAACATACAGCAGTCACTGCTCTTCGACTCATGTTATTTGCATGTGTGCAGTTTTTGAGAACCAAAATAAACATCACCCTTTGTATCCATGTGCTAATTTTAATGAACCTTTGTTGCAGGATGTTGGCATGCTATGTGAAACTTTACCAACTCTCACTGTCCTTAATTTGTCTAACAATTTAATGAGAAAGATTGCTACTGGCATGCCAAAGTTATATCACTTACGTGTACTAGTCCTGAACAATACGGGCATAAGTTGGGAGCAGGTACTCTAGCTTTTCCTTCATTATTTTTCTGCAATCTTTTCGACTTTTTTCTTTTTTTCAGACGTATGACTCATTTTGCACTTCCAGGTTGATATGCTCAAAGAATCACTTCCATCAATTGAAGAGTTGCATCTGATGGGAAATAACATAAGCACAATAGAAGTATGTAACTCTACCATCAACAAAATACCCTGGGATTTCTTTTTTGTTTGGTTTTGTAGCAATATCAAATAATACTAGAATGCTCATGAGCCAAAGAATATGAAACCTTGCCATGGTTACATAAAATCAACAGAGGATAAATGCGAGGCATGGAGGGACATCTTTTGCTTGTGAGGAAGATGTGATATACAAACCCAGATCAGCCTTAAAAAATCATCAACTTGTGCGTTTGCATGTAGGAATGGGCAAATACACATGATAAGGTATATCATGTTAATGTCATGCACATAATGACAGTAAAATTCTTAGCATTTTTGAGTTGTACCTTATTCTATTTGTTGTGCACTTCTGATCTTCTAGCTACTGCCACATAATTATTCAGGAGATTGGGAGTCATGGCCTGGCAAAGGGTGTGAATAGGTGGAGAAATTATGTGTCTTGTATCTATGACAAGTACAAATTAATCTCAGCAGCAACTACTTTATATGAATAAATTCACAAAAAAAAAGTATTCATGCTATTATTTCTTTATAATCATTTAAAACTGCAACACGATCGATGCAATCTTAACTCTTTGAGAATGAAAGTTGGTCAACACCTCTCTTCTTTTTGTTTGCAGAGATAATATATTACTTTTGTGGTAAAGAAACTTTGGGACTATACCTGGCCGGACATTTCATATTGCATAACTAGAAACCATGTCTAAAGATTGGTCATTTGTGCTTGGTTCTCTCTGCAAAATCTTTGTCCATTTCTACTTCACACTATGGGCGACTTTCAGATTTTGATTTTACTTGCTGGAGCCGCTGTACGTTTTTGTGTTTGTAGTCAGGGTCATCCTTCGTAGATGGAGGCTTTGATTCTCTTCGATTCCTCAACTTGGAAGATAATTCTATAGCTGACTGGGAGGAAATTGTGAAGCTTTCAAAGCTTAGAAGGTGAGTAAGGAGTCCTAGAAATCATCCCAGTTTTCTTTTCCAGACTTTTTATTAAAAGTTCTGCAACTCGTTTACCAATTCAGCTTGGAGCAGATACATTTGAACAAGAACAAGTTGAAGCAGATATTTTACCCTGGCAATGATTCAATCAGCAGAACGCTGAATGAATATGACATTCATCATGAAAGCTTTAAGCCATTCCAAAATTTACGTTGTCTTCTTCTGGGTACTATTTAAAACTTGTTCACAAGTTGTGTATACCTTATCATGGCTATCCAGCCTATTTTTATATTAAAGCTATCTTGGTTTCTGTTTTAGGGGGGAACTGCATTGAAGATCTGGAATCTCTTGACTCACTGAACTATTTCCCTAAGCTGGTGGTAAGCATTTCTTTCGGGACAATGTGTGCTGCTTTTTTCATTTTCTTTGGTTAGCAAGAAGGTGCAGAACTTTTTTGGCTGATAAAAAAAGGAAACTGTAGTTATGAGACGGGAATTTTGAATCATGAGATTAGTGAAGTAAACATAGGGCCAAACCCAGTGTTTTTACATTTGACTGCTGAATGACCAGTTAAGCAACTGTTTTTGATTGAACTGGTAGGATCGGCTGAACCATTGATTCGCATCCCTTTTCTCGAAGGTGACGGTAAAATGTAGAATGTTTTGATTGATAATGTTTACTGCCTGGGACTTTTATTTCTTTTGTTTTGAGTTGAACAAACTTTCTTTCTTTGCTCTTTTCATCTTTATTATCATTGTGAAAGCTAATATATCGATCAAATTAGAGAATCTCATTTGAGATTAGTGGTTCCCAGACAGCAAGTAGGCTAATGCTTGTATGGGCAAATGAGCGATTGCTGATGGGCAAAACTAAAATGCACTAGAACTCACCCTTCTGTGGCTCTCAGGATAAAACTTGTGCATAATATACTCGAAGGTAGATGCAAAGATGAAGGCAGAGGTGAAAATTAAGATTGCTTCCAAAACCCAAGATAGCTTGTCAGAAGAAGATGAAGAAACGTATACAAAATAAAGAGCCATGTAATCTGTGTTTTGAAAACCTCGTCCATAACAAGCCTAGAGTAGAACATGCAAGAATATTATGTGGCAAGCCTTATTGCCCAACATTTTGCAAGCCCTATTGATTTAGAAGGGCATTTATTAATGAAACGAACTATGGAACCAATTATATTACTGGTCCAGAAGCTGAAGCTTTAACTCATTGAAAAACCCAAACAACTTTTTGGCCAATGACAGATACTTTTACGATACTAAACAAAAATTTACTATTTAAGCTGGGGAGAATGTGCTGATTGACAAGATAGATATGGGAATTCCCTATTGTCATTGAAAGAAAAATATAACACCAAAGTTAAAACTACTAAACCGTGGAGAATTGAACTGTCCAAAGCATGTAAAGGATGAAATATATCAGAATATACATATTTCCTTATGAAGGAGACCCTGTATCCAAATGTTGGACGCTATTTTTGATGGTTCATTATGTCCATAATTTAGAAATTTGGTAAGTTTGCTTAACCAAACATAATACTCATGTCCGAGTTTGAGTTACATAGTGTGCCTTTATTCAGAAAATTGTTGTTGATTAGATCACATTGTTCTTGAAGAGTAGTTTTAATGTTATTTGAGAGTTTGTGTTACTAGGTGTACTTCACAAACTTTCTCAGCATATCAACTTTAGCAAAGTGAAAATGTTGGCTCTACAGAGTTATTCCCCAATATGGGCATGGAGTGGTTGTACAAAAATTTCATTTTATGGGGAATCATGTGTGTCTGCTGCTGTTCAGTCAATGAGAAGGTGACTCCATGGCTATGGGGATTAAGAATCTGTGCTGACTGTTAATGATTGTTCAATCATTTGCTTTAACCCTTAAGGATAGCCAGTTGCCTTCCCAATACAGATCGTAAAGCATGACAACTAAATATACTGTACCTTTTCTCATATTAAGATTTGACATTTGTATGTTTTTTATTGCTTGTCCTCTTTCCTCCTAGGACATTAGGCTTTCTGAAAATCCAGTCACTGATCCTGCTAAAGGGGGTGTCCCAAGATTTGCCTTGGTTGCTCGTTTAGCAAGAGTTGAAGTACTAAATGGGAGTGAGGTGAATTTCATCTACAGTTTTACTTTTCACTTCTTCAGATGTAAATGAACCTTATGTGCTGTCCATGTACTTTTCAGGTCAGAATTCGAGAGAGGAAGGAGTCTGAGATAAGGCACGTTCTTTTAAACTCTATCACTTTACCACTTTTGTCTAGTGCTGGAGGAAAAGCATGCTTTTTAATGAATATTTTGTGATATCGGGGGGATTGACTTGTAATATCTTGACCAGTTATGAGGTTTTATAACTGTCCTTATTGACATTTTAGTGGGCTTGATTAGAGGTGTTTATATATGATGAATAGATGTAATTTGTACTTGAATTTCACTGGCCACAATTGTTGCGTTTAAGAATAAGTGAAGGGATGAGACAGGGTCGCAGTTAATCACTCTAGATGGTGTCTTCTGGTCCTTGCAGGTATGTTCGCCTTGTTATGTCCAGGCACAGTGACAACCCAGAGGAAATGAAGCGTCTGCATCCCAGGTACTTGAAATGGATGGATGGATGGTATGAAGTGGATTGTTGTTGAATGTTGGTGTTTTTGGTACTGTAACATGATAATTAAAAGCCTAGATGTAAGAATGGTTTAACTAAGATGATGATATGTGGTTTCCCCCACCTTTGGTGATATGGATCCCTACCAGTGGCTTCACGGGTCATTTTCATAATCTTAATTTATGGCCTGATCTGCATTTGTGATTGTATATGTGTGATTGGATGGCATCTGATTCTCACATACATTTGGGGGAGTGGCAAATATAATGTGGGTTGAATTATAGCTTCCACATATGCCTTTTCCAACTGAAAGAAGCAAAATGCATGTACACTTCTCTGTGGGCAAATCTCATTATACAACCTAGATCTTGGACAATTTCACCACTCTTTATATCCTTGAATAGGTTTAAACTCTGCAACATGTGAAGCTAGAGTGAGCACTGGCCAAGCCTCACTTTTTTGACATGTCTCCGGCCACTTTTTAATTGGACCCTTACAACCGCACCTTTTCTTGTTGAATTGTTTTTTGAAATTGTTTATGACTTTATTAGAGTGTTTCTGGAATAAATAATTCATTTCTAAATTTATTTTTATATTATATATTATTATTTTGAATAAAAATGGGCCATTTCAGGCGTGAGCATAGGCCTGAAGGCCTGGACTAGCCTGAACAAAAAAATAAATAAATAAGTAGGCCAAAATCCTGGCCCAGGCTTATTTGGGCCTAAAAATCAGTCTGGGCTGGGCAGGCCAGTCCAAATTTTCGGGCTCATGGTCTTTTTGCTCAACCTTAGAAGCTGATACTTTCACCAATGTGACAAAACTCAGATTTAGAGCCAATATATCATCATATTTCTGCTTATGTGGTTGATGATTAAATGTGGAGTCAAAACCAATTCCAGATTTATGGAGCTTAAGGATTTTCATGGAATAGAAGACGAGGCCATCAATTGCATCAGCAGGACCCAAGAAAATGTCTTCAGGACTCATATGTAATGATGCTATATCTCTCTCCTTATGTGCCGTTTCATTAGTCATATCACACTGATTTAAATTCCTTGGCAGCAATCACTTTGAAATGCATTGCAGCATCCATGGGTGAGAAGCCCTTACAAACAAAGAAATTGCCAGCCACCACCACGGTTATGTTCCTGAACTTCCCATAACCATGTCTTTAATTTGAAGTTCTTTCTAAACTCTGCGATTCATCTGATTCAGGTAGGAAAGCTGAAGCTTCTCTGTGAAAGCATTTTTAATATGAAGTCTACCAGGCCAAAGTTATATCTACAAGAAGAGGTTCGGCTTCATCACTGGACATGCTTTTTTCTTAAACCTGTGAATGGCCTCCTTCCTTCTCTTTTAAATCTTTAACTTCAGCTGAGGAACACTTGGGCAAAGAGGATGTTCAGTATTGATATATACTTAGATTATGATGACTGTTTTACATCTTCTTGATCTAGTTAGTTTATAGTGATGAAAAGAAACTTCTTATCTTTTCAATTTGAAAACCCAATCTGAGATCTGTTTATCGGTTAAGCTCCTTAACACTCACTACCAAGGTAGAATTTTGAAGAAAATGGTACATAAGCTCAGAAATATTACATGCAAAGTCAAAAAATTTTAGACACTCTACTTTATGCCTGGACGGCACTGGTAATTCACCCATTTGTGCTTCTTATCATAAGCATGGCAGGACACTTGATAGTGACCTAACATCCAAAGTGAAGGGGAAATTGAAGTCTGAGTTCAGCAGGAACTCCATCTACGCATAATCCAGGAGTGTATTGCGTAATTTTAGTTGCCACTCTAAGTGTCCAGTAAAAAAAGAAAAAGAACAAAGATTGAATGTAGGACCAGTGCTCATACTAGCATTGTGGGCACATTTTACCCTTCTTTTCTCCTGAAAGAGATTTATCCTACATGCAGTTGCATGGAATTGTAACTAACTACAGCAAATAGGATAATCATCGGTTCAAATTTATGCTAAAGAAAAAAGGGTTGCTATTCCTGTCATAATTTTAATTTGGCTCTTGTTCAAGAGTGCCCTGGGGATGGCAGAGTTAATCATACTTTATAACGTAGCTGTGCTGTCAGTAAGAAGGAAGCTGGCGCCTAACTCCAATGTACTGATTACATCTAACACGAGGATGACAGTGTTCTGGAAATAACAAATTTTCTTTATTTGGATGTCTGTTAGAAAAATCTGTTTGATTCTATGGTTCATATCCATTTTGGCCTTTTTTCCATCTGAAGTCAGTTTACAAGTTTTTGCGATGTTCACGACTTCAGAAGCCTCTCACCATATTGATTCAAGTGCTTTCAATCTTCGATGATATAGGGATCCCTCTACCGATGTTGCTTGATGACGATATGTCATCCCTAGTGGACCTCGGAATAGACAGTTCTTCAATTATTCTCATAGATGAAGAGAGCTAGTCGAAGCTGTGGGGGATGGCTGGGTCCTTTCACTGGCATGGGCGTGGGGCATGGTAATGTCGGACATCCAACTCCACAAGATTCATCTTTTCTGGTGATTCATGTTTCCCAACATATGTTCTTGGCTGTCATTTATGCTGATCATTGGTGCAATACTCGGATAATTAGTTTGAGATACTTATTATGCCATGTAAAACTGGAAATATATCTGCAAGGTTTTGAAGCTCTAGATCATTTTTCTTCATTTTTCATCTATCTGAAGGGATTGGTTGGCATGAATCTGACAGTGTAGTCGAAGTGTCAAGTCAAGCACAATAACCCCATGCTGGTTCGATTTCGAACCGGGTGCTCTAAATTTCTAATCAACACTGATCAGTATGTGATTTTCTCAGAAATGAGATTTCTGGCGTGGTTGGTCCCTCATCCCAGACTGTTCAGGAAACACTTTGCCAGGGATCGCAGGGGCTGAACAGGTTCTAGGGTTTGGGATGCTTTGAAGCCAAGAAACAGTCATGTTTGCGCTGTTCACCTCTGCTCAAACTCAACCGAGCTTTTGTCGAGCCATGTTGGTTGGAGTTCCAGCTGGGGTGGCGGCAATAGTGTTAAAGGTCGGTCCAGGATGAATGGCCAAGTTTCAGCTTTTAGCTGTGCAATCCGAGCCATCGGCCGCCTGCCCAGTACCCCACTGCACGTCGTGGGCTATTTGCTGTGTCGCTGATGGATCCTCTGACCAAATCTCTTCGTTGACATTGAACCAGCAAAAACCGAAGCCACATTTGTGATTGGTGTCCGAGAAAATTTCCAATGTTTATTATCAGTGTCACCCCATTGAAAGAAGTGTTATTGAAATTCAGTTTAATTATTGATTGGATTATAGCGCCTTAAATTTAATTAGTCCAAATTGAATTGGCCATGGCGACGCCAACTTTTCTCCACGACATAATGCCAGCTTCAACTTGCTAGGATCATGTCAAGAAACTTGATCGTATAAAATTACAATTTCGAGGGGCGTTTTCAAAAGAAATTGGTAATTCGGTCTAATTTTGAAATCTAACATCAAAATTTAAGGTGCACTTTTTTAGATTTAAAAGTAATCGAGGCTATGAGCATCACAAACAAGAATTTATGTATAGGGGCATCGTAAGATTATTTGGGGAAAATTACATAAAATGTCATAAACCTATTATAATTATGTCAATCCGTCCTAAACTTTTTGTTTTGCTAATTTAGTTCTAAATCTTTTGCAATTGTGCCATTTTAATCCATCAACCAAATTTGGCCGGCCAACATTGACATGGGCACTAGCCGCGTAGCAAATACTAACGTTGATAATTTTTTTTTTTCAAAATTTTTATTTACTTTTTTGCTTTTTCTTTAATTTTTTTTCCCACTTCTTTCTTCCTTTGGTTAGTCGTTGATCTTGCCTTGCCACTAACCGGCAAGGGGAAGCTCGCCCAACCACTAGTGAGGCGAGACTTCGTCGATATGGCGAAGGCTCGCCTTACTAATGGCCGAGTGAACTCACCCTCAACCAATGACGGCCCGGTCTTGTCAAGCCTTGCCGGGGTAGGCGAGTTCGCCCTCACCCTTGCCAAATTCAACAAGGACTCGCCTCGCTAGTGGCTGGGTGGGGTCGACCTCACTCGTCCCTAGCAAGGTGAGCCTTGCCATCGCTGGGCGAGATCGGCCTTGCCCATCTGCTATGAGGCAAGCCTTTGTGCGATCTAATGAGGGCTCACCTTGGTAGTGGCTTGGCGAGCTCAACCTCACCTAGCAACAATGAGGACTCTCGCCAGAGCAACCGAGGTCACTCTCGCCCTTGCTGGCCAATGTCAAGGCGAGATCGGCAACTAGACTAGAAGAAATAAGAAGAGAAAATATAATTCAAAATTTCAAAAAAAAAAAAAAAAAATTGCCCACTCAAGATTTGTTGGACCACTAGTGCCGGCATGTCAAATTTGATCAAATAGACTCAACTGACGCAGTTGCCAAAGATTTATTACTGAATTGACAAAAGAAAAATTTATAATTGAATTGGCACAATTGCAATAGGTTTAGGATTTTTTGGTAATTTTCCGATTATTCAGTGTATGTCAATAGCAATTCATGTTTTTGCTTTGCGAAAAATTAATAAGTTGAAAAAAATTCTTATCTTGATCGTCTCTACATTGTTGGCCAGGAATGAGAAATATATTCACTAATAACAAGACATGCCTTACTATTTTTGTTAACGATGAAGACTTTTTATTATCTATTTTTTTCTGAAGTAAGCTAGGAAAACTTTTTCCAATTATTGGTAATTACAAGTGCACCTCCAAAAAAGGAAGAAAAGGGACAAGATTTTCCCTAAACTACTACTTGTTTCCTAGAAAGCACTAACACTCATTCGTGTTGTGTTGAACACTCCGACACATATCCAACACTTGGTCAATAGGTGTGATCAACTCTCTTGACACTTTCCGACATGCAAGTTCGGAATTCCAACATGCAAGGGTTCAATTTAAAAAAAATTCAACAAATAAGGGTCAAAATGTAAGTATGTAAAAAAATAATAGAGGGGGAAAGAATAAAATCCTAGTCTAATCTTCTTTTTTCTTCTGACTCTCACTTTCTATGATACACAATTCATCCCCCAAGTTTGTTTTTTTCTTATCTTTCAACACGCTTTGACATGCAAGTCAAAAATATGATTTCTTTTTTCTCCAAGTTTTATGGATTATTGGAATGTAGTTGAGTTTGTCAAATTGAAATAATGAATGGTATCGACAAAAATAGATTAATATTTTTTATGTAAATTCATTCTAGACATTATTTTATTTTATTTATTTATTTGTGAATTCGAATCAATTTAAAATAATCAAAAATAATAATTTATCATGTATATAACATGTATCAGAATTCTCTATTTTTTTAATAAATGATGTGTTGGTATATCATGTCATGTCGTATGTCACTATCTGTGCTACTTAGCTTTTTTTTTCTGTCTTATTTAATTTGTTACTTGAGGGAACCATATATTCGATATGACTGGGCTTGTCATCGGAAAGACTAGAAACTCAAAAGCCGTCATAAACTAGCAGATAAAATATTCAGATAGTTGGCTCTGCAAAAGCACCCTTTATGCATATATGGAAGTTACACTCATCGATTACAATCATCAAATGAACTTTGCTTTAAAGAATCTTGATTCAAAAGCATTCCAAGTTACTAAGATAAGAAGCTTTTCTATAGTAACATGGCATAAGAACAAACGAATCTTCACGGCAATTCGCTTAGGTTTACATTCAATAATCCCAAATCGCGAGGAAGAAAGCCGAAAAGTTGGAAACTCGAGAAAAGAAAAATTTCTGCAGATAAAAAGCTCTCCGTGATAAAAGAATCTCTTCTGCGACGTTTGCCAATCCCCACTTGACGATTAGAAGCATTTTCTGTGAACAATTGATGGCCCTGATTCATCATACTCCGCCTTCGCGATCCACATCTGCACTCAGAGAAAAAAAAGAGAGAATGTGATATACTTGCTGTCTCAGTAAGTGTAACTAGAGGTGCCTCAAGGTTAATCCAAATTTAAATAGAGTAGAGAAAACCACATATTCAGATTCTCAAACCTTCATGTGATTCCTCTTATATAGCAAGTTACTATCATTACGGTTTGCAGACCTGTCATTGACTGAACATACTATGCTTTCCACAAGTGCAATCGTACATCGGCCAATAAATGCATCTCTCCTCATATATGCACATTGAAAGAGCATGGATAAGTGAGGTTCATTACCTGCTGGAAGGTGCTGAGGGATGCCAAAATGGAACCTCCGATCCAAACACTGTACTTTCTCTCAGGGGGTGCCACCACTTTGATCTTCATGCTACTAGGAGCCAGTGCAGTAATTTCTTTGCTCATTCTATCAGCAATGCCAGGAAACATAGTAGAGCCTCCACTGAGAACTATATTGCCATAAAGATCCTTTCTGATATCGACGTCACACTTCATGATAGAGTTGTACGTTGTTTCATGGATGCCAGCAGATTCCATGCCTATCATGGATGGTTGGAAGAGCACCTCAGGACAACGGAACCGTTCAGCTCCAATGGTGATGACCTGTCCATCAGGTAGCTCATAGCTCTTCTCAACAGAAGAACTTGTCTTTGCAGTTTCCAACTCCTGTTCATAGTCAAGAGCAATATAAGCTAATTTCTCCTTCATGTCCCTCACAATTTCCCGTTCAGCAGTGGTTGTGAAAGAATAGCCACGCTCAGTCAAAATTTTCATGAGGGCATCCGTCAAATCACGGCCTGCGAGGTCGAGACGCAAGATGGCATGTGGGAGGGCGTAGCCTTCGTAAATGGGAACAGTGTGACTCACACCATCTCCGGAGTCCAGAACAATACCTGGATAGAGAAAGGTACAAACATGAAACTCAATTTCCAGACACCCATACCACATTGGAATATAATGGTGATGCATGAGTTATGACTACCATTCCTCAGTGACAAACAATATTTTAGTTTCACAACGGTGACATTATAAAATTGTCTGATACGATAACTTCAGATACACTCTGTCCCAATACATTGGAAACATTATTTAGAGCTGCCATTGACCAGAAAGATGGCTATATGTCACTCATGCAACTGCTGGCTGCACAAATTTTGTATTGAATATTCACCGGACATTAATTCCTAGATTTAGACAATTCATGAAATGATGGATGTTCTGTATGTGTGTGCCCATGTGCATTCTGTATATTGATGCAAACATAACTTTCATTGAGTTCAACCAAATTTAGTGTCTATCTTCAATCCTCAAACAGAACAATTTTCCATAACATGAGGTTCTTAGAGATATTTTGTTCCCAAATGACATGGTTCCTCGTGCATCAATTACGCATGATAAACACACAAGCAGAAACTCATAAAATTGCTTACCAGTCGTACGACCGCTGGCATACAGTGAAAGGACAGCCTGAATGGCCACATACATGGCAGGAGTGTTGAATGTCTCAAACATTATTTGAGTCATCTTCTCTCGATTGGCCTTAGGATTGAGAGGTGCTTCTGTTAGCAAGACAGGATGCTCTTCTGGGGCCACACGGAGCTCATTGTAGAATGTGTGGTGCCAAATCTTCTCCATGTCATCCCAGTTGCTAACAATACCATGTTCAATTGGATATTTCAACGTCAAAATACCTCTCTTTGATTGAGCCTCATCCCCAACATAAGCATCCTTTTGTCCCATACCAACCATAACACCCGTATGGCGAGGTCGACCTACTATGCTAGGGAATACTGCCCTAGGAGCATCATCTCCCGCAAACCCAGCCTAAATTCATAATTGTGAATCAGTCGAGAGCAACTCGAGGTTATAAGAAATTTTCATTTTCTAAGAATAGCATCTAAGCCAATTAGTGTCGCACGTGACAGAAATCACAGAATTCATTAGCTTCGGTAAAGGAAATAAAATGCTCAGTTGACCACCATCATTCTTATCGCAGCAAGGGAGGATTATATCATGGCGCTTAATTTACGGTGTTTCATTGAAATTTACTCTTGAGCAATTACCTTGACCATCCCGGTACCATTGTCGCATACGAGAGGCTGGATATCCTCGGAATCTGCCATCTTCTAAACTGCTGCAGAGTTGCCCAATACCATGTCAAATGCAATTCAAAATAGGAAAATTAACGAAAATAAGATCAAATAGGGAGCTAAAATTTTTTTTATTTGTCGTTGCCTTCTAACTATTTCCTTCTTGGAGAACAAAGTGCCTTATAAATATTTCTGTTGACAACCTCGCCAATCACAAACAGAAATGCTTTAGGCATTGGCAAATCCACATGAGATATATGCAGAGCACATGGCGTCAAAGCAAATCTCCAGAGAACAAAATCTCGGAAACTCCAGCCTCGCTAAACTTGAATCAACGCACGACGATAATAAGCACGGACACCGGAAGCGCCATCAAGGATCCAAGCAAAGAGCGATCGCACCAAAAAGCTCATGTTTCAAACCACTCGACGCAAAATTTCAAATGAAACGCGAACCGACAACAACAAACAAGCCAGCTCGTCGAATCGATCCACATTCGCGAGCGGAGAAATCACGGAAGGCATCGACATGCAGAACGCAAAGAGGCGAAACACGACCCCGCGGAAATGCGACGGAAACCGGGCTGACGCACGCGATCGATACAATGCCAACGCGAACGACGAGCAATCGAGGCGCTCGAAAAGCCGTTCCGAATCTCGCAAACATCGAAACGAGCGCGATCAGAATCTGCTCCCTCTCTCAGAGCCACGAAACGGACAAAATCTGGAATCATCGCGTGACGAACGCGCGAATCCGCGAGCAAATCGCTACGTTCCTCGAATCGAGCGGGGATCGTGATTACCTCGGCGAAACGACGATCTCCGACTTCCGATCTCCGACTCTCTCTGGCTGGCTGGCTGGCTGGCTGGCTGGCTGGCTTGGGGGGAGAGCTTGAGACCTGAGGAGAGCGGTTACGCGCTCTGTTTGTTTTAAAAAGGGCGCAGAAAGAGGGGGAGAGAGGGGGCCCGGGGACTGATCCAGAGCGAACGTTCCGAAATCTCGCTGTATCTGTCGATCCCAGCCGTCCGTTCCCAAGCCCCTCCTCCCTACCATGATCGTTGGACCCCACTACGACCCTGGTGACAAACAGCTGTCTCGCTTTCGGTCGCCCCTGACGCTGCGAAAAGACCGATTTGCCCCTCCTGTTTGGCTAATTAAAAAATTGGACTTTTTTTTTTTGGAAAATTTTTGGACTAGTTTCAGATACAAGCTGCTTTGGAAATGCCTAATAATTACCTTTTTCTAGAAAGTAAGGATAAATGCCACCAAAAACTCTAAATTATATCTATTATGACTTATTTACCTTAAGTTTTTTTTGGGTGACACATAAACCCAAACTTGTACCAATGTAATATTTATCCCCAACCTTTTATGAGTGTAACGCGTTTATTCCAATCATTTTTTTTTTTGCGATACCAAAAATCCTAAATTATAATCACATGACACATTTATAGTGAGTATAAGTTTAGGTATAAATTTAGGATTTTTGGTGTTATAAAATAAATAAAATAAATTTGTCAGGTAAGTGTATGATTTTTAGTGGTTTTTTTTCCTTTTTAAAAGTAGTGAATACTACATGAAATCCATGTAATCTCAATAAAATAATGCACCGTGACAATATCCAATTATAATGTGCACTCGATAATTTATTTATGTGAGATACATAGTTTCACGCTGCAGAAAATTACCAACTATAAATTGATTTTATTTGCTTATTCGACCTAAATGCTCTCTCTAAATAATTTTTTCAATAATGATTAATCCATTATCGGGGGTTAGGGCATAGATGTAATTAGAAAGGGAGACGAGGGCTCAAATTCGTCTTGGGAAAAGTTCTCCTGAATAAAGGGCGATAGGGGGTTGGGTGGGAGTAATAATAATACGTCGCAAAAAAATTAAATTAGAAGGAAAAAAAAAAAGGAAAAGAAAGGAAAAGAAGGGGGAAAAGATTTTTTCCAACTCATCCTCGGTTTGCAACCGTCCCAACGATCACGTTGGCGGGTCCGATCTGGTGCGCTCGCATCCACGGCACACCTGTCTGCTCCCGCTGCTTTCTCGGCTCCGAGACCGAGTCTTCCGTTGACCGACGACGGGGAAGCGGTCGAAGGTCGCCTCATCGTGCGGTGGGCGGGGCGGGAAGGAGAGAGGGTGGCGTGCGACTATCGAGCCGACGAATCGCGACGTGCCACGTGTGCTGCGGGTGGGCCCCCGGAAAGTTGGGAAAAAGGAGAAAAAGGACGGGGACAGATGGGAGAGGCATAAAGTGCACGGTTGGCAATTTGTTCGATTTTTACCCGATTTATCGTATCTTACGATGCGTTTCATATCTATGATAAAAGATATTATTAGTTTGAATAATTTCGTTGGGCCTTATGAAAAAGATTTCGATCAATTATATGTATCTCGATCCAACGTGGGAGCAAATCTTAGGCAAAATTTGTTTACTAAAGAGTGGAATTGAATTCTAGCCCTTGAAATATTTTTGGTTGATCTCGTCAAGGTAATAAAGTTTTTTTTTTTTTTTTTTTTTGGTCAAAAGGTAATAAAGTTGAGATAACCTTTTATTTGAGTCCATCAAGTATGAGCATAAACGTTCGTGCGAATATCCAGACAAAATGAATCACTAGTCCTGTAGGGTCGACTAGTGAATTAGGAACGAATGTTAGCTAGCAAAATTAAGCACATAACATTGCTTTAAAAGAATTACTTAACATTGTTATAAAATAAAGTCATTGACTTGAAAATATTGCGTGTTTTTATTGTTCATAATAAATAAAAAAAAATTTCGAAAACAATTACTCTTGGGTCTAAAATTGAGATGTGATCAATTGGGATTGGAATCCACAAGTAACATGTATCTAAAATTTATAACAATCTAAGTATTCACTTTGGATTCAACGAGTTTTTTGTTTTTGAGAAAGTTAGCTTGATATCTATTGATTGGTCCAAGTAACATCGGCTAACTTTGAGTGCATTAATATCATTTGAACCAACACATTACATATCGTGCACAACATTAGTAATGTTAGTGCATGATTAGTGAAAAAAATGTGTAGTGCAAATTATTTTTCCCTAAACCATAGTGGCTTTTTTTTTAAAGATGAAATCATCCGTCAAAAATGAAAAGAAAGAGAACCGGAAATAGTCAATTTTTCAAGTACTTGCTCCCTTCGAAAGTTAAGTACACTCAGTTTGGTGTACTAATGATTGTATGCACTATACACTTTAGACGTGGAGCATCTTCAAACTCAAAAGAGGCCTTTTTTTTGTGTAAAATCTGTTGCGAATTATTGCTATGATGGTGAAGTCAACTAAAGAATGGCCAAACCAACCTTAGCATCCTATGATAAGTTAAACATATTTCTCTGCTGATTCTATCTAATTATATATCGTTAAAAGCTTCAAATCGAGAGGGCGTGGCATTTCATTACTTGTTGCACGGCATGGCTTTGTTGCGCAGTGTGATTGAGATGAACCCCGTTTGGTTCGGCTTTGAGAATGGGCTTTGGGACTCTAAAGTCCATTGGCCAAATGCAAATGCGTTTGATTTGATTTTTTTGGGCTACTTTGGCAAGATGCAATTGCATCTCCAAAGGACTCTAAAGGTTCTTAGTCCAAAGTAGGTCCAGAGATCATTTAGGAACTTGCATTTTCGAAATGCAAATTCCATTATTGTTCATCTTCTTCGGTAGAGAAGCCGATTGGAGGTCGACGACAGCTGGCCAAGGGGTCGCATGTGCCGGCGATCGTCGCCTGAGGGTCACCCGACCCCGGCGACTGTCGTCGGATCTCAAGCAATGCTTGGGTCGCACGACCTCAAGCGATCGTCACCGGGGTCGAGCAGCCCAAGTGGCCATCGCCTGGGGTCACCCGACCGTGGCGATCGTTCGAGGGCAAAACCGCCATCCGCCGCCATATCCGGTGATCCAAGAGTTGGACTTCAAAAAGAAAATACAATTTTTTTTTTTTTTTTAATTTATTAAAAGTCATTTACAAATACAAATTTACCGAACGGTATTTTGGCAAAAGTTGTTTTTCAATGCAAATTTTACCAAACGTTATTTGCATTTCGGAAAACCCCATTTACCCAAAGGTATTTCCCAAAAGCCGAACCAAACGGGCCCTAAAATGCCACACATATAACGTGTCTTAATGTTTAGTTTTGAAAAAGCTATTGTATTCCATCGATTTTTTCTAAAGTGATTTGTATTAGACTCTCTTTTTGTTAGGACTTCTTTTTCAGTTAATATCACCAAAAATTCCAAATCAATACACTTGTGATAAATTTACTCTAAATTAATTTTTGATCACAAAAAATTCGAACTAGTACATTTATGATTTGTGGCATCCTAGAATTTCATGACAACCTCTAGATGTGCTATAAGCCATGGATAGGTGAGGGAAGTACCATCAAGTTATGTTGTAGCTATTTGATCCATGATTTGCAATAAGTTTAAGGCCAAGCTTTTAATGGATAATTATTTGATGGAAAGAATTACATTCTTGGCTATGTGTTTTATAAGTTGAAATTTATTTATTTATGATGCAAAGTTTTATGGCCAAGTGAATAAGTGTAATTAGGTATTTATATAAGTAGGAAATTAAGGTGGATTATTAGGAATAATGGTGGGCTGGATATTTAAGGACCAAACCAACCCATAGCCCCACCATTTGACCGACCCAAGAAGCCCAAAGGAGGAAGGGCTGCCGTCGACCAAGGAAGAGGAGGGACGGATGGAGAGGCTCGGCCCAAAAGGAAGGCCCATCATGTGCATGGCAAGATTAACAAGTGGCAAGAGAAGCTTGCCAAGTGTCTTTCCCTTAGAGCCAAGTGGCATTTGCCAGCAAACCAAATAATTGCAAATGATGAAGGGGGAAGAAAGAGAGGAGGGGCGGATAGAGAGAGAGAGTGACCGTCCGAGAGAAAGAGAGAGTGAAATCGAGAGAGGGAGAGCAAGCGTGCGAGAGAAGAGGAGGAAGAAGGAGGCCGTTGCTGCCGATCATCTGCCTAGTCGCCGCTGTTGAGCTGCTTTGCCCCGCCGTGTGCTTGCTGTGTTTTTGCTTGGATTAGAGGCAAGTAGAGTCCATTGATCTATCATTTGCTTGCTGTGTTTTGTGTGTGATGAATGGTGAATTTCGGATGTGGATGAAGTGTGAAATTTCGAAGTTATAGGAGTTGTGTTCTAGCCTAGTATTCTGTTTCTGGAAAAACAGTCCGACTTTTGATGATTTCGTGAGTTGTATGCGATGTTCTAGTTGGAATCTGACTTTAACTTCTTGATGAAAGTTGTAAGGGACTTTTTGTAGAATAACACATCAAAATTTGAAAGGAAACGGACAAGTATAGGTTGATGAAACAATTTTTCTTTGATGAAGCTAGATCTGGAAACTGTGATGATGATCTATTGTGATTCTGTGAATTTCGTACAATTATCTATTCCGAATTTGATCTCATGTTCTTGATGAGAGTTGTAGAAAACATCTTGAGGATCAACATACTAAAATTTGAGGATAAACAAACAAGTAATGATTGGGGAAAACAATTTTCTTCGAAAATGATAAATCTGGATAGTGAACGGAGAGATAGGAAGAGTTATACAAATTATAAATTTTAATCCATAAGGAATTAAATTTTTAATTATTCATGAGACTTTTACCTCTATGTCTCAATTATAACATATTAAAATTTCATAATTTTCGGAGTTCATTTAAGGGTTTAATCGAAATTATTTCCGAAACTGTGCAAAAGTGGTATTGGAATTTCTTTTGCTGTGACGTATGGATTTATGTGATTGATGTGAAACTTTATTGACATAGTGTTCTTCATAAAATATCTTTCTCTAGATCTTGTTTACATCGTGTTAAATTTTCAGAATTTATTGAGATCATTTACTAATTTTTCTAGAATTTTTATTAAAGAAGTGCATTCTGCTTTATCCGAAATTTGCTGTATTTTCAAGAATAAATGGACTGCCCTATGAAATATGATGTCTTGATGGTTATATATATGCTGCATATATGGTGATATTTTGCATATCATGTGACATCAAAAGATGGTTTAGATCTTTGATATCGTTGCATCAAATGCCATGATGAAAATGAGACATATATGAGATTATACATCATGATAATAACGAGACCGTCGGAGGTGTGAGCCGATGATGCCCCGGGAGTGTTGGGATGCCCGGAGGTGTGTGCTGGAAGCCCTAGAGGTGTGTGCCGGGGAGAATTCCTCGTGATGCTAGTTGGGATACGAGATGCCCGGAGGTGTGTGTTGGGTGCCCGGAGGTGTGTGCCAGAGGCTCCTCGCGACACCAGGTTGAGTGCGAGCAATAAATTGTGGGATGTAAACATTGTTCCTCGGAAGAAACATGATGAGATCCTTGTGAAAGATAAGAATTGAAATTGAATAATGTGCATGGGTATATGCATATGGCATGATGTATGATCTCGCTTATGAAAGTGAATTGATGCTATTTGATATTGAGAATGCGATCATGAAGGCATGAATGGATCTCATGGTAATGCATGCTAGATAGCATGGATGATATGAATCATGGTGATATATGCATGATGGCATGGTGAGATATGCATGACTGCATGGTGGTATATGCACGATGGCATGGCAAGATATGCATGACTGCATGGTAATATATGCACGACTACATGGTGATGTATGCTTGATAGCATGAATGATGTGTGTTTTACTCGTGATATCTTGGTTGTCTTGCTTGTTGCATTGTGTAGTTTGATGGATCTTTACTGCTGAGTGGTTATACTCACCCCTTTGGGGACTAACATTTCATATTGAAAGATGTCTTTGCCACCAGTCGCGCGTAGTACTTATTATGGATTGCCATTTGATGTTGAGGTGGAGTGCACGGAGCATTCCTGTGTTAGTGTACCTGGTTTGGTGTTTGTCCGAGTTCGTGTCTTAGTGATGTACGATGTGGGTCTTACCGATGGCCCTGTTACCCAGGAGTTTTTGTCTGTTCATGTTCGGCGTGATGGATTGATGCTAGGGATGCTGCCGCTGCCTCCGACTGACACACCAGGTTGGGTGTGATCGAGCGTATGGCTGGTGGAGGACGATACTTTTTGGTTAGCCGGCACTAGATGATGGATGGGTGTATATATCAAATGTAGGGTCGTGTTCTTTTGAGTTAGCCGAGCATAGTTAAAAAGCCTTGGCCTTTTCTTTCGTACCGACCCGAGACATCCATCATGTTTATGTAAATAAAAGTGACTCGACTTTATCGTTTTATATGGTGAATAGTTGGTGTGCATTGTATTATTGTTGTTGGAGATAGATTGTGGAATTTTGATTATGCTTCCGTTACATGAACTGCGTTGGGACCGATAGAAAAAAAAAATGTAGACCCACAGGTTTTATGGACCCGCTGCAATTGAAATCGTATCAGAGTGGAATGTTATTAGGACAAGTGATAGGTGAGTAGGCTGTGGCGACCCTAGTGGATCAGGAGCCGTGTCGAGGGGGTGCCACATCCCCCTTTTTGGTATCAAAAAAGGGGGATGCGACCCTAGCGACTCTGATAGGTTGTGGCGACCCTATCAAAGTAAAAACCCCTCGACACGGCCCCCAATCCGCTAGGTCGCCACACCTACTCACCTATCACTTGTCTTAATAATATTCCACTCGATATGATTTCAATTGCAAATGTGGTCCATAAAACTTGGGGGTCTACATTTTTTATTTTATTTTATCGGTCCCAGTGCAGTTCATGTAATGGAAGCAAAATCAAAATTCCATAATCCATCTCCAACGACAATAATGCAATGCACACAAACTATTCACCATATAAAACGATAAAGCCGAGTCACTTTTATTTACATAAATGTGATGGACGTCTCAGGTCGGTACAGCAAAAAGACCAAGGCTTTTAACTATGCTCGGCTAACTCAAAAGAACACGACCCTACGTTTGACATATACACCCATTCATTATCTAGTGTCGGCTAACCAAAAAGTATCGTCCTCCACTAGCGGTACGCTCGATCACACCCAACCTGGTGTGTCAGTCGGAGGTGGCGGCAGCATCCTTAGCATCATTCCATCATGCCGGACATGAACAGACAAAAACTCCTTGGTAACAGGGCCATCGGCAAGACCCACATCGTACATCACTAAGACACTGATTCGGACAAACACCAGACCGGGCACACTAACACAGGAGTGCTCCGTGCACTCCACCTCAACATCAGATGGCAATCCATAATAAGTACCACGACCGACTGGTGGCAAAGGCATCTTTCAATCTGAAATATTAGTCCCCAAAGGGGTGAGTACAACCACTTAGCAGTAAAGATCCACCAAATTACACAATGCAACAAGCAAGACAACCAATATATCACGAGTAAAGCATGCATCATTCATGCTATCAAACATATATCGCCATGTAGTCATGCATATATTACCATGCAGTCATGCATATCTTGCCATGCGATCGTGCATATACCACCATGCAGTCATGCATATCTCACAATGCCATCGTGTATATATCACCATGATTCATATCATGTATGCTATCAGCATACATCACCATGAGATCCATTCATGCTTTCATGATCGCATTCTCAATATCAAGTAGCATCAATTCACTTTTATAAGCAGATCATGCATCATGCCATATGCATATACCCATGCACATTATTCAATTTTAATTCTTATCTTTCACAAGGATCTCATCATGTTTCTTCCAGGGACCAATGTTTGCATCCCACAATTTATTGCTTGCACCCAACCTGGCGTCGCGAGGAGCCTCCGGCACACACCTTCGGGCATCCGACACACACCTCCAAGCATCTCGTATCCCAACTAGTCCCCCCGGCACACACCTCCGAGCATCCGGCACCCACACTTCGAGCATCCCAACACTCCCGGGGCATCCTCGGCTCACACCTCCGACGGTCTCGTTATTATCACGATATATAATCTCATATATGTCTCATTTTCATCATGGCATTTGATGAAAAAATATCAAAGATCTAAACCATCTTTTGATGTCACATGATATGCCAAACACCACCACATATGCAGCATATATATAACCACTCAAGACATCATATTTCGTAGGGCAGTCCATTTATTCTTGAAAATACAGCAAACTTCAGATAAAGCATAATGCACTTCTTTAATAAAAATTCTAGAAAAATTAGTAAACGATCTCAATAAATTCTGAAAATTTAACACAATGTAAACAAGATCTTGAGGAAGATATTTTATGAAGAAAACTATGTCAAGAAAGTTTCACATCAATCACATAAATCCATACGTCACAGCAAAAGAAATTCCAATACCACTTTTGCACAGTTTCGGAAATAATTTCGATTAAACCCTTAAATGAACTCCGAAAATTATGAAATTTTAATATGTTGTAATTGAGACACAGAGGTAAAATTATCATGGAGGAATCGAAACTTAATTCCTTCTGGATTAAAATTTATAATTTTTATAACTCTTCCTATCTCTCGGTTCACTGTCCAGATTTATCATTTTCGAGGAAAATTGTTTTCCCCAATCATTACTTGTCCGTTTATCCTCAAATTTTAGTATGTTGCTCCTCAAGATGTCATCTACAACTCTTATCAAGAACATGAGATCAAATCGGACTAGATAATTGCACGAAATTCACAGAATCACAATAGATCATCATCACAGTTTCCAGATCTAGCTTCATCAAAGAAAAATGGTTTCATCGACCTATAATTGTCCGTTTCCTTTCAAATTTTGATATGTTATTCTCCAAGAAGTCCTTTAGAACTTTCATCAAGAAGTCAAAGTCAGATTACAGCTAGAACATTGCATGCAACTCACAAAATCATCAAAGGTCGGACTGTTTTTCTAGAAACAGAATACTAGGCTAGGACACAACTCTTATAGCTTCGTAATTTCACACTTCATCCACATCCGAAATTCACCATTCATCACACACAAAAACAGCAAGCAAAAGATAGATTAATGGACTCTACTTGCCTCTAATCCAAGCAAAACACAGCAAGCAAACGGCGGGGCAAAGCGGCGACTAGGCGGACGATCGGTAGCAACGGCCTCCTTCTTCCTCCTCTTCTCTCGCACGCTCGCTCTCCCTCTCTCAATTTCACTCTCTCTTTCTCTCGGATGGTCACTCTCTCTCTCTCTCTCTCTAACTGCCCCTCCTCTCTTTCTTTCCCCTTCATCATTTGCAATCATTTGGTTTGCATGGCAAATGCCACTTGGCTCTAAGGGAAAGACACTTGGCAAGCTTCTCTTGCCACTTGGGGATTTACATGTTCCTTTGGGCCGGGCCTCTCCATCCATCCCTCTCCTCTTGGGCGACGGCAGCTCCTTTCCTTTGGGCTTCACGGACTAGGCCTAAATGGCCGAATGGTGGGGCTATGGGCTGGTTGTGGCATCCTGGAAATTCAAAGCCAAGCCTTAAGGTGTGTCAAATGTCTTTAATTAGGTGATAGAATTTTATGGCCTATGCTTTAGCCAATTTGTCTTTTAATTTGATGAATTGTGCTTGTGATTGTGGAAATTTAAATTTAATTTATTAATGCTTGGCCATATGATTTAAATTTCAATAATTAAAAATATCCCAAGACTTTGGCCAAGATGGAAATTGGAATTCAAAAATATTATAGAAGGAATTTCAAAAAAAAAAAAAAAGGAAAAAAAAGGGCTAATTTTGAAATGGGCCTTGGGCCCATTAGCCTAAAGCTTGGTGGGCCAAGCTAGTCGGCCCATTGGGCCCAAGAGAGGAGTTCGACCAGCCCAAGGAGGAGTGGCTGGTTGGGCCTAAGCCCAAGCCCATTAACCCAAATCAAATTTCAAAAAATAGAAATGACAAGTGGCCAAAGGAAGGGCATGTATTGGCCATTGGAGAGGTGAGACAATGATTACTAATCATGGGCTTTAGGGGATATAAAAAGAGAGAGAGAAGAGGAGTGGCCGGTTCCTCTAGCTCATTCGGCCGAGAGAAGTGAGAGGGAGAGAGAGAATTCGAGAGAGAGAGGAGAGGCCGAGAGAGAGGAGGTGGAGCCGAGAGTTGTCGCCGCCTTGTCCGACCGTCCTATGCCGCCGTACGCCGTTGTTCGTTGCTGTTCGTCCATCTTGGAGGAAAGTGGGGGTCCATAACTTCTCTTGCATGTTGTTTTGATGGTTGCATGTTAGGTTTTAGGGGTGTTTTGGGCGAAATACCAAGCAAGGGTTGCATGTGTTCATGTTATGTGGCTGTTTCCGTTCGGTTTGTGGTAGACAGTTTCTTATTCGAGCTTGCATGTACTTGGAGTGTGATTTTGGCTTCGGTGTCTTCATGAAAGTTGAAGCTAACATCTTGTAGTATGACATAATCGAATTTCATGGAAAACGAAGGTGATATGAGGGGTCAAAAGCTCTGTTATACGGAGACTTCAGATCTGCGAATTTCCTACTGACCTCTTGATGATTTCTTGGTTGCATGTTGATTTCTGTTGAGATCTCACTTTGTTGTCTTCATGAAAGTTGTAGGTAACATCCTAAACTACAACATACTCAAATTTGAGGAAAAATGAGTATAGCCTAGTTAATCGGCTAGATCTTTGAGACGGTTGGTTCGGTTGAAGTGAACCGAGATACCCGAGACTTCAAGAACTTAAAAGAGATTCATACTTTGGTTATTTAACCTAGATCTCTTCATGAAACTTGTAAAGGGCACATTGATACATAACATACTAAAATTTCAGAAGAAACGAAAGAGACTTGATGGGTCAAACCTAAGTTTTTCGGTGATGTACGTTCTGGACGAAACGGTAGAGGTTCCAGAAGCTTCATGGAGTTGTATAAATTAATCTATAAAGAATTTGGCTTATAGTTATTCATGAAAAATTCACGAAAATGTGTTAGCTATCACCCTGTAAAAATTTGGGAATTTTCGGAGGTCATATGAGTATTTTAATTGAATTAATTCGAAAACTGTGCAATCTGGCCATGATCCGAATGTTGTGTGTATTTTGTGGAAATTTGGGAAATTATGTGAAATGCAAATTAGCCATGAATTTTATATGAAATTGTGATTCTAATTGTCTAATGATTGATTGAATATTATGATTTTTGGAAAATCATAAATATTAAATATAATGTTTATTTATGAAAATAAATGAAAATAATAATAAAATAAATAATAAAATAATAATAAAATAAAAGTGGATTATTTTATTGACCATGAGTTCTATTGAGTTATGATGCATTGTTATATGACATGGGTGTATGTATGCACATGAATATGATGCATTGTTATATGGCATTGATGCATGTATGATTATGAATCGTGATGCATGAGTGTGAACCATATGCCATGAAATAATAAGATGAAAAGGATGATAAAAAGTGGAAAGTGGTATGTGAGTAAGAGGTTGTGGCGGAGGATGATGTCGGTGGCCGAGTGGCATAATTCCGAGATTCCTTGGGAGTTTCAGGATGCCCGAATGTGGGGGCGGAAGCCCCGTCGGAGGTTTCGCCCGAAGGGAGTGACTCGCGATGCCGGGATTGGGGTGCGAGATCCCGGCTAGAAGGATAAAAGCCGGAAGTCCGGTTGTATCTTGGATACATGCCCGGAGGTTCCTCGTGATGCTAGTTGAGATGCGAGATGCCGGAATGTGGGGGCGGAAGCCCGTGTGGCCATGAGATGGCGGGATCGGGATCCCTATCGGAGGTTTCTGCCCGAAGGGAGGATGATGATGATGGTGAATTTGATGAATTGAGAAAAGATAATATGGGATCAATTGATAAGTAAAAGTGGAAATTGATCTATGATGTGATATGCATGGTGATGCATGGCTAATGATGATATGATGTGATATGCATGGTGATGCATGGCTAATGATGATATGATGGGATATGCATGGTGATGCATGGTTAATGATGATGTGATATGCATGGTGATGCATGGCTAATGATGAGATGATGTGATATGCATGGTGATGCATGGCTAATGATGATATGATGTGATATGCATGGTGATGCATGGTTAATGATGATGTGATATGCATGGTGATGCATGGCTAATGATGATATGATGAGATATGCATGGTGATGCATGGTTAATGATGATGTGATATGCATGGTGATGCATGGCTAATGATGAGATGATGTGATATGCATGGTGATGCATGGCTAATGATGATATGATGTGATATGCATGGTGATGCATGGCTAATGATGATATGATGGAATATGCATGGTGATGCATGGTTAATGATGATGTGATATGTATGGTGATGCATGGCTAATGATGATATGATATGATATGCATGGTGATGCATGGTTAATGATGATGTGATATGCATGGTGATGCCTGGTTAATGATGATGTGATGATAACGATATATGAGATGCCATGATGATGATATATATGCTATGATGATGCATGTATACGCTTGACATCAAAAAGGTAAGTAATGCTTGTATTGTATGATGGTATGCATGGTGCGTTGAAAGTTGTCGTTGGATTCCTATCTATTGAGTGGTTGTCTTCACCCCTTTTGGGGATAACATTTGATTAGTACTATGCCGCTACCCGTTTGTTTCAAGCGTGGGGTATTTTACGGTATTCCGTCCGATGTCGAGGTGGAGTTTACAGAGATAGATCGTCCTCGGTACCCGGATTGACGTTTATCCGAGTACGATGCTTGGTCATGTATGATATCGGCCTACTGGGGCCCTGTCATACAAGAGTTTTTGTCTCATGCACGTTCGACGGGACGGAGCGATGCGAGGGATCTTTGCCGCCGCCACCACCCGACGCACCGGGTTGGGTATGAGACCGCGCGCGAGGGTAGGAGCTAGATCACTTTTTGGTACAGATAGTTGACGCTTGTGATGGGAGGGTTTTTTTGTGCTTATGTGATGTTAGAGGTCGGAGTTTCTTTTTGAGATTTTAGGAAGGACATGGCAGAGTCTTTACCTTTTATGTTTCTTTTGTACCGACCCGAGGAAAAATCCCATCTCGCTATATGTATGTAAGCAAAGCGTCAATGCTGTTTATAAAACTCGTGCTGTTAGTTTGTGTGTATTTGTATCATGGATTGGTAGGGGGATAGATGGTGATGTTTAATTTGCTTCCGCTATGAGTCGCGCATGGGACCGCTTTAAAAAAAAAAATGCCTGTAATCCGGGGCAAGGCTTAATTTAGCCAAGAGATGAGATGGTAAAAGATGTAACATCGGCACCGTTAACGACTCCGAGAAGAAGGGTTCGGGGTGTTACACTGGTCTTGTCCTAAGAAAATCAGCCCATTCTTCTCTAATTTTTCCAATTTAATCATCACCTAAGTATACACCTAATTACCAATTCATATGGCCATATTATGAATCAATAAAATCCAATCTATAAATCACATGGCCAAGAGTATAATTCTTTCCATCTAATAATTATCTATTAAAAGTTTGGCCTTAACCTATTGCAAATCATGGATCAAATAGATACAACATAACTTGATGGTACTTCCATCACCTATCCATAGCTCATAGCACATCTAGAGGTTGTCATGAAATTCTAGAATGCCATAATTCTCCATTCTTTAGAGAATTTCGTTCTCGAAATTAGACATTTCCTATATCTCTTCATTAACTTTTGTTAAATTTTGTCATTAAATTATTGAGTTGGACGATGCATGGTAATTTTTTTGTTGGCGAATTATTTTTTAGTCGGTAATGCATAGCAGTTGACTATACAAATTTGATATTAATCCAATTTACTAAAAACTAACAAATGATATTTATCATAAATGTATTAGTTTGGGGAATTTAATGCTTAAAAAATTAGTTTTTGGCAAATTTATCATAGGTATACTGATTTGAGATTTTTATTGTCAAAAAATTAGTTTAAGGTAAATTTATCATAGATGTTTAGTTTCGGATTTTTGTACTATTAACCTTTTCTCTTTTTCTATTTTTCAAACATATATCTTGTGTTGATTTTGCTAGTATAAAATATGAAAACTATCAATGCAAGGCTCAGTTTGTTTCATATAAAGTAAATAATTTGGAATTTTTTTTCCTAAAATGATAGCTTATACCACTAAATATAATTAGTCAATAAAAAATAATCTCATGATCAACATCAATCTCCTCTCCAATAATTTCATAAACGATAAAAAAGTAGTTCATTCATTTTTATGAGTGATATAATCAATTATTTTTAAGAAAATATTTTTAGTAGTACTTATTTTCTGTGAGTTTTTCTAGAGTGATTCAAATTAGACTCTCTTTTTGTTAGGATTTCTTCTTCTTCTTCTTCTTCTTTTTTTTTTTTTTTTTCCTGAACTTATTTCATGGGCTGTTTTTGCTAGTATCAAACATGGAAACTATCAATATAAGACTCCCTTTGTTTCCCTAAAAATGAATAATTCTGATAATTTTTTTAAATGATTGTTGACGAAAAACATTTTGTCATCCACATGAAAATATTTAGACATGAAAGATTATCAATAATGAAATTATTTTTCCTTAATAAAATTTTTCAAATGACACAAATGATTATTTATAAAAAAATATTTTATAAATTATTGATTTTTAGGAAAACAAATGCAATTTAAAAACCTTAACGAAAAATATCTCTTTTGTCAATTAACGTCCTTCTTTTTCCTCCTTTCTTCTCGGGCTCGAGCGCAGCCGCAGCGAGGCCCTGACCGACCCGTCGTCGGCTCACAAGCACGAAGCTAATCTTCCCCACTCGGTGGCCGCTGCTTCAGGGCAGAAATGTTTCGTCTTTGAATTGTCTGAACGATCGATCGATCGATCCTGGCCTAAATGAATAACGCCGCAAAAGCAGCAGCTCTCATCAACGCTCGGGCACCTTGCCACCATGTCCGAGCCGCCTTCTTTCATTCCACCCCTGTCCTCGAACGCAAAAGACGCACCCACTGGGAGCCCGTGAGTTTTTTTTCATCCCTTTAAGAAAACAATTCTTTATACGGGTTCTGCTCATATTCTTTCGTATTGCTCTGTTGGGTCTTCTTGATTGGCACTGAAATAGGGAGAGCAGAGATTCGATGAAGTTGCGGGTTCCTGTTTAGTGTGGTCTTCGGCTGGGTATTTGGGTTATTTGGGGAGATGTGATTAAAGGGTTCATCTTTAAGCTGGATGCGATTTGGGAAATTTCAGCTGGAATTGGGTTTATGGGATTTCGTTTGGTTTTTCTGATTGTTTAGGATGTGGTCCGCAGCAGTTCCTGAGGTTCTAATACTTCTAGTTGCCATTGTCGGATGAAAGAACCATTTTTCCCCCTCTTGGAAAATCTGGGTGTCCAATGGGTGAGGGTAGAAGTTGGAAATCGATAGAATTTGAGACAGTTTGGCTGAATAATGTTTACAGTGAGGTTTTTAGTAGGATAAGGGAATGCCAGAGGATCCTGCTAGTTCATTTGTGTGATTCTGTATGACATTAGTTTGAGAAGATTTCGGTCATTCTGTTCCATAGTTTTTTTGGCTAACAGGTTATTTGGTCATTCTGTTCCTTGCTGGATTTTAATAGCTAACTTTTTCAGTTTGCTTCTTGCCAATTTAGATGACCCTTTAGTGATGATGAGATCTTCTTCCTTGTGACACCGTGGGCGGTTGAACTTAAACTGAATGATCGACTTCAATTATATGTGCAGAGATCTAATCAATATTCAAGAAGGTTCAGAAGATTGCATGCGAAGCAAACATTGCTAAGGAATGTAGATGCTTATGCTGATTTGATGTTCCAGGTTTGTTTCGATTGTACTTTATGACTATCTAGCAATTCGTGAAGCCATTCTGCGTGGTGTGAATTTGTTTCCACTTTCTTTTATTGAACTTCTTGATCAATCTAACAAGTTACAACCACTCACCCAGGTTGAATAAAGGCATTGCTCTTTCACCTGATTCATTGGGTCTCTGGCCTTTGAAAGCAGAACATTATGCTAGGTCTTGATAGAAATTCTGTACTTGGCTTTTCCCCCTTTCTTGCACCTCTCTGTTGTTATGTTTGTCCCTTTTATTTGGGACGAAATTCTTGTGAGTAGTGGAGTGAAAATCCTTGTGATGTGAAGTTTGACTTTGTTAATGAGAAGCTTTAGACTTTGCTTGCCATCTTTTAGATGTTATCAGTTCAGATGAGTTTTTCTTTTTTGTACATCTATATTTGGATAATAGGCCTTAGATGTTCCTTTGCCTCGGGTAATTTATGTTTTAACACTGTCAACTTCAGTCAGAGCTATGCAGCTGAGCTCTTTCATATTAAGTAGATTGTGAAATTTTGCATTTCGGAAACCTATAAAAAAGTCAACACTTTGCGTGTGGTGGAAAGGACTGAAAAGGATTTTTTTCTTATTCCTTTCTAACCTTAATTAGCTGGCTAAGTCAGAAGTATGTTTTAAAAAAAACTCCTCCTTATACTTGTGTAAGCATATGGAACTGGTTGGAACAAAACTTGCCCAAGGAATATTCAGTCTATTTTAACTTTAGCTAGCTGTATACATTAGAAGTATGTTTCCGAAAGTTATCCTAATGCATGATTAAACAGATGGGAACTTGTTGGAGCAATATTTACCATTTTTATTTTCTGATTTACAGAACAGGCATATGAGTTTCAGCTGAATCTCCTCAATCATTCACAATGTGGTAGTTTCTAACATTAAGTGATTTTACACGGTGTCTTCATTTGATTGTCTTCAGAGGTGGCAAGATGAGGCTGGTGAAGATGATCCGTTCCTCGGTAGGGGCTCCTCATGGTTTAAGCAGTACTGGACTAAGGGACCGAGGAGTGATAGGAGTAGAAGAAATGGACCTCAACATTGGGGTAGAGGTAAGAAAGCACCAAATTTCTATATACAGTGAATGATGTCTATTTGTAGCAGTAGCACATGTGGTGAAAATAATCCTTGTTCTGGGGCCTTTCGTTTTTATAATGTTACTGAAGTGAGTGTTTGGGTGAATTAGATCTGAATAGTTAAAGGTTGCTCCATATGGCTTTTAAGATATCAGAAGTTGGATTTAAAGTTGCATGTTGATAGGGAAAAGCCGTTGGTTATCTTACTGTCCAACTACTTGTTAATAATCTTTTGTGGTGTTGTATTCAATAGGTTATATGATCTTTGTCTGGACAAAAATTCCAGTCAATTTTCGTACTTTGTCCCATTTGTCAGTCAGTATCTCGTATTCTTAGGAAAATCCTCATGCATCTCTTAAATAAGATGGTATACACTTGTCAATTTCATATATAAACAACTCTCAAGCTTGTAGACGGTAGATTTCTCTATTTGTCATGTTGCTGTTGTACTCTTTTCAGGAGGTTTCCAATTCTGTGAAGAAGATTATGATGCTGATACAATTTTCAAGTCTGCCTTTGGTGGGAATAGATTCTACTTCTGGTCATTTCTTAATGATGATCATCACTGGTGGGAAACAACGTCGAGCTACTCGAATAGAAATGGAAGATATGAGAAGTGGAGATTTTCCAGCTATGATGAGTATGACTCCTCATCAGAGTCTGGGGATTTCGAGGCAGAATCTTCTAATAGAATGGCCCTTGGTTTGAGTGCCTCAGGTCCTTTAAAGCTTGAAGATGTCAAGAATGCGTGAGTCTTCACTGAAATCTGTTTCTTTCAAATGCTTAATGCGTGAGTCTTCACTGAAATCTGTTTCTTTCAAATGCTTTACTTTGTCATGTTTCAAGATCTGAGCATGTTGGAGCATGTTTGCCATGTCTCTGATTTTGAGTCTTTGCTGACAATTCCAGATATCGAGCTTGTGCATTGAAATGGCATCCTGATCGTCACCATGGCTCTTCCAAGGTAAAATGAGATTTCCAAACTTAATTTCAGGAAATGTTTTAATTTGGAGTATGCAGCGGAGAGGCATCATGTGGCATCCATTTATACGGTTTTAGTGAAACTTGGAGAACTGACCTTCTAAGACCTTTGTGGTATCATTTAAACTTTTAAGAAAGGCATATTGTGGAAGGCCTTGGTAGTTGCTTGCTACTGTTGAAATATCATTGGTCTATGAGGTTCGTTTCGCCTGTATGAACCTCCTCCACTTTATAGCTTAAGGTTTTGGGTTGAATTTCTAAACATACTGTCATAGCCAAGTCTCAGTTTATCACGTCCATTTAATTAAAAAGATAAACGTATCCTTTTAATTATATTTTTTCAAGCATGGTTATGGTCTGTCTTATTTCCTGAGCATCAATTCCATGCGTTTTGCTTCATCTAGTTTATAGTGAGCGGTGGTGTTAAAAGCATCCAACATTGCTTGTCCACGAGTTTCTTCTGACTCTTGTATTCACGTAGTCTAGATGCTAGCTCCACCTAATAACTTAACTTTTTTGGTTGGGGCTTTCTAATCCTTCATATTCTGGATATCTTCTTGAAAATCTATTGGCTGTGAAAAATTCTATTCAATTTCATGAAATTTTGTTTTTATCCCTTCCTTTCAGGGGTTGCTGAGGAGAAGTTCAAGCTTTGTAGTGCAGCATATCAGTCTCTATGTGATAAGCTGGCTGTGAACTGAGGATGCATCAGATGGTTCTTCAGATTCTGGACCCTGGAAGCATTAGAATCCATGGTAGATGCGAGGAACGTGTGTTACATGCTAGCAACTACGCAAAATATGTTGGTCCTCATCCGTCTTTATAATTCTCATTGCATAAATCTTGAGAAGAGGTGTCAGTGCTGCCCGGTTTTGATGCCTCAGCTAGTGTATTCTGGAATCAGCAACCAGTGGCAGCCGAGGCTTTGCTATTTTTTGATGTAATCACCATCAGTTTCGCAAACATTAGGAACTAATTAGCTTTTCTTTCTCATTCTTTATTGGCTAGTATCTAGCATAAAATAGGACTAATTTGTCATAACAATCTAGCAGAGATTGGTGAAATTATAAGGTTTCATGAATCTAATGATTTCTCAGACATTTCTCAAGTGGACTAAAACCCGGGTTTCGGTTGGCGAGTTCTTGCAATTTCTGGTGCCGGATCAGTTGACAAGAACTGGTCCAGGCAACGTGGGACAACTATCAGGTCAGTCTATAAATGTGACTTGAGGATCACATTAGCTTGCAAGGAGATAACCGGGTGCCGATGGAAAGGTCAAGCCCGGCCGTATGATATCCGGACGGCGTCACTGACCGACATTTGAATTTCAGGGGCCTTCTCTCGTCAACAGTTTGTGTGCTCAGTGAAGCCAGTCTAGGGAAAGAAGGAAGAGCAACGGTCTGTATGATGGGCTACCTATTCTCAATTTTGACCCGAACATTTTATCTTGTCTCCTGGAGAATCACCACCTTCAAATTTGGCCCTAGAGGGCTTTCTATCCAAATGTCGCCGCCAGAGATGTGACGTGGCAATTACATGTGTACGGTGATCCTCCTATTCGTCTAGAGTCAAAGCAACCGATGTTTTCGAAAACAAGTGGTTTGTACTAAATGTGTGAAGATAATTTTATTCGATAAGAGTAATTTCATGATAATTTAACGACGAATTTGGTTTATGAAAATAAATTATCAATGTCGACACAGCACTCAATTGGTTCTGAATCAAGGTTAAAAAAGGGCCATTGACAATGTTAGAAAAAAACCATTTTGAATTTTGCCCTCACTCTCACGAAAATATTTGGATTCAGCACGAATTTTAGAATCCAATTGCAATCTTGTTTAAAGGTTTTATTTTTGGAACTGATTCCAAGAACTAAACTTAATTTACTGGGGTAAACAGAAACGGGTATACAGTTGCTGACGTCAGTATAGCGACTCTATGGTTATGCTGTTCCCTCCGGGATACCAACAACCAAAACGGACGTCAAACTCTCGCCGAGCCGACTCGCGGGATTCTCAAGACGAACCGAAGACCAAAGATTCCCGCGGACTCCTCCATTGGCTCTCCGATTTCGTCTCGATTTCCGGCATTTTATCCCTTGCCGAATCGGAAACCGGAAACCGGAAACCGGAAATCGGAAATCGTCCGGCCGGAGCTCGAAGATCGGAATCGCCTTCTCTCTCCCGGCGGGCAGTGGCGGGAGAGATGCTGCTCAAGGCGATGCACGCCGCCCTGGGTCCTGGCGGAGGCCCTGCTCCTCCTCCTCCTCCTCCGCCCTCTCCCTCTCCGGCCCCTCTCTCCGAAGACGGCGCGGCTCGCAGCAGCAGCAGCAGCATCGTCCTCCGCCGCTCCGGCTCGTCGTGCCCCCCGGCGGCGGCGTTCCCGGCCCGGAGGAGGCATTGCGGCTCCGGGACGGCCGCGCGCGCCGCAGCCGCCGCTCCCCCTCCCGGGCCGAGGTCGGACACGGCGCACTCCGCGGCGCCCGTCGTCGCGGTTCAGACATCCGTAAGTCGTAATCCTCAGTCTCGCGGTTCATTCGTGTCGTGCGCCGGCGTTCGCTTGGTGGGGTTCCGTGCTGATATCCGCGTCTTTTGGTTTGGAAATGGTGGGGGATAGCAATTCTTGATTGTGAGGAGGTTGGAGGCTTGGGTTATCGTGTAATTGCCGTGATTTCGTGTGATTTTGGAGCGATGTTCAAGTGCGTTGCGCTTTTCGATTATGATGCGGATAGCGTACCTTTCGGTGTATCGTCGAGTATTACTCTTGCAGTTAAACTTTTAATCCCTTCTTTTCACCTCGAATTAGATAATTTGGCTTGTGGCTGGTCAGTATGTACAGCAGCCACTGGTGGGAATTTCATGAATTGCATGTGTGGACACTACCAGATATTGTTGAGGAGAGAAACTAGAATGTGGAGATTTATGTTCAAAACTTACCTACATTTACACGTTTAATGTTTAAGGTTCTTGATTTCTTGTAATTATTTCTCTAGAATGTACTCCACCATGGCATTCAGTAATGGGACGGGCAGGAGTGATACTAGTTGGAAAGAAGAATGTGAGTTTTGACTGGAAATATTCGTAGGTTTGTGAAGGAATTGAAATTAAGTGAGTCCTTGACTGACTGATATTTCACTTTACCGCCTGGTTGGATGGGGCAAAATGATGGTCCTTTCAATCTAACTTCTAAGTATCTCTTTCTCGGTTCCATGAGAAGATGAAGAGAGTATGAAAGGAGATGTCTTGCTTGCCTTTAATAAGACCTGTCATTAATCTGCTTTTGCCTACACATTTGAGTGCAGGGAATTGTAAAAAATATCAATTTCTGCCAATGGTGTGGTGGACCAACTAAACATGAAATACCTGAGGGAGAGGAGAAGATGAGAGCTATTTGCACTCTCTGCGGAAAAATTGCTTACCAGAATCCAAAGATGGTAGAGATGTCCTGTTTGTGTTACTTCAAAATTTGATTGTTCTATTTAACTCATGTGCTCAAACCAAGTAAATCTTTTCTGTTCCAAATATTTTCTGAGTCTTACTCTTGAATAAAATAGAAGTTTAAAGTAGAATCCTATGTACATTAAACCTTTCTCTCAGTAAAACATAGAGATGCTATTCTTGTATTTGACAGAGGTAAGAGTGGTTGTTAACTTCTGGAACTGATATTTTAGGTTGTAGGTTGCCTCATTGAGCAAGATAACAAGGTCCTACTATGCAAGAGGAACATCGAACCTTCCAACGGTCTATGGTGTGTATTCATATCAATGAGTTTGGGTTGTTGAAGCTTTGCCTTTTAATCATCTTCTACTGAGGGAAAAGAAAATGTTGAGGCATTTGAGGAAACAAATTGTTCATGTAGTACTGATCTTCATTCTTAACTCCTGTTCACACATACTGTTGAATAGGACTCTTCCTGCTGGTTACATGGAAATTGGGGAGTCAGCTGCGGAAGGGGCGATCAGAGAAACTTGGGAAGAAGCATGTGCAGAAGTGGAGGTTCTTTCACCTTTTGCTCAGCTGGACATACCTCAACATTGGTCAAGTGAGGAAAATCCGTATCTCTATCTATCTCTTTAATTATGTGTGTTGCCTACAAACTTTGAAGCATATGCTCTTTTGTGTGGGCAGACCTATGTAATTTTCTTAGCTAAGCTGCGGAATCCTCACTTCTCACCTGGTCCCGAATCATCAGATTGCCAGCTCTTTGCCCTTGATGATATACCTTTTGATTCCTTGGCATTTTCATCCATCTTGGTCACCTTGAAATTGGTAAAAGTCTTGACTATGATGCTATGATGTAGTATATCCTATATCGATGATCTCCAATGAAGTCAATATATTTAAGACACATATTCTTGATTGCAGTACGTTCAAGATGTTAAGAATGGAAGGCCAAGGTTCCACTATGGTACCATCAATAAAAGGTATTTGCCTTAATGCAACTGCTTTCAGTTCTAAGCACTATGTGAAGTATTTTTGGTTTTATTATTATTTTCTGTATGTGTAGAAGTTTTTAAAGCCAGTTCAATGTATCATGGCAGGCCTGGATCGAGCCCTTCTGATATTCGTGCCTATACTCTGGACTATCATCTGCAGTCCTGATCAAAGCTGTGATGGTTCTTCATATCTTTGGTGAGGATAATCTTGTGGAACTAATTACTGAATAGTAGTTGTATAGTTTAATCTTGGTGATAGTGTCTCTTAAAAGATCTGGAAGTTAAAAGTTCATTTGTGATTTCATCTCATGTGTTATTTATGGTTGGATATAGCCCATTCAGTTGGTGTTTTGTGGAACACACGAGTTTTAATGGTCAGAAAAGTGAGAGAAATAATTTGCATTTCATATTCTTTGATGGCTCTCAATAATAGATAAGGGGTAATGACGCCACAAATCTCTGAAATTTTACCCACTGTTCAATGTGGTTCTGAAGTTTTTTCTTTGTTCAATGTAGTCCATGAACCTTTCAGAATTGTGCTCCTTCTGTTAACTCTAGTGCCAAGTCATGCACTTCTTTGCTAATGTGGCAGTCCATATCAGCAATGAAGGGATCCAAGAAGTAACATAAACTGCCCCGTGTTTTTTGTATCCAAATCAGCAGAAAATACCTCTCTTTTTTTCCTTTCTTCTTCTTCTTGAGGTGATGGAGCACAAGCGTACATGATGGGATGATGTGTGGTGAAGGATGTGTGCAAGTGCAGATGGTGATGGTGGAGTACTGTGGGGAAGTGGGAAGGAAGGAGGAATTAGGAAAAGAAGAAAAAAAGAAAGGAAAACAAGGAAAAAATATTTTTGATGTTCAATGGGGGAGATGAAAGCATTTGGATCTGTCGATTGGACAGATCAGATGTAAATTTGGACACTTAAAGGTCAATTAACAACATTTAACGCCACATCAGTAATTATTAGTAGTCTACTTTAACGGAACAATGACATTGCATTGATCTTGAAAAGTGTAATGTTTACATTGAAAAAAAGTTCAGGCACGATATCGAGCAACGAAATGGTTCAGAGACCTGTGGTGTTGTTGCCTCTATATGCAAACACTCTAGTGGGTTAATAGAGCAAGTAAGAAGCCTGTGATTTTGCCCGTCAAAAATGTGAGGTTTGACGTTCGATTTAAGTTCACCGTAATCTTTTGGGTCTAGATCAAGCGGAAAAAGTTAATTTTTAGTCTTATTTTTTTGACATGGATGTTATGTGGTATTGAGGAGGATGATTCGATTTGGTATGTGAAAGCTTAGCCTGGACATGACTTGACTAGGATAAAAGAAAACAGAGAAATGTTGTTGCATGTGCTCTTTTAAATATAGTGCCTGCTTTTGTTCATCATGCTTGGGATGAGTGTTCATTTGTTTATCTGTCTGTTGTTTCAGTATTGGTGTCACAGTCTTGAATTACGGCAATGAAAAATATGCATCAGTCAGACACGGGTCTCATCTTTAGTTGTCTCCCTGCTAGTGTGCAGTAAAGAGAAGTTTCAGAGAATTCAAATGGAGGGATGCTTACTTGCCCAGAGAAAATCAGGAAAGGCCCTGATTGCAATTGCTTTAACTGGAGATTCTGCGTTCAATGAGAATATCGTTATTGGGATGGCCGTTTGAAATCAACAAGAATTTTTGCAAGTCTAAAGAAGAAAAGAGAAAATCTCTATCCGTTTCTGTTTCGGCGCATAAGAGCAAGGAAACTGACGATACTGTCAAGCTTGTATTTCTGTGTCACATCGATTGTGGAACTGCATGTGGAGTGAGAAATAGATACGCCTGCTTACTTGTCGCTCGGTTTACAGAATTTTAGTAGTAAAACCAGGAATTTCCGCTGAACAACCAAAGATCTTTATTCTTTTGCTAGATCTCCTCTGGTTGGAGCCACTTTTCTTGTCAGGGTTAATAATATTTTGCTCTGTCAAATTGCTCATGGGAACTACTGTAGTTTCTTGCATTTATTATCAAATAGCCTATGGAAAACGAGGCTGTTCTTTTGGTTTTTCCCGTGCTCAGAATATGTTATGGTACTAATGGAATGCAAGCGGCAGCCGCTTTCACCTTGGCAATGGATGTTCTGTTGGTTGACTGTGATGTCTACTAAGCAGCAGATTGTAGAGGGTCAGAAACAGTTGGTGGCAGTCTTATAATGTAATAGCTGGGTTTCAATGTTTGCACTCAGCGCCTTGTCACACTGGAGTCCACACTAAAGTAATCCTATTGCTAGACCTGATGTCATTCCTTCTAAAAACACAAAATGCTCTTGCTTATTCCTTTTCTTTGTGCTTGGCTTGAGCAGGACGTTCTATTATCAATAAAAGAAAACAAACTTCATTA